>CAUYRH010133785.1:0-10436 GCA_963574655.1 Perodicticus potto
GTGGTCCCAGCTACTTGGGAGGCGGAGGCAAGAGACTCGCTTGAGCCCAGGAATTGGAGGTTGCTGTGAGCTGTGATGCCACAGCACTCTATCCAGGGTGACAGCTTGAGGCTCTGTCTCAAAAAAAAAAAAAAAAAAATGTTAGCTGTGTTTAACCTGTCACTGGTTTATAATTACTTTTTTTTTTTTGAGACAGAGTCTCACTTTGTTGCCCTGGGCAGAGTGCCATTGCATCATCAAAGCAACCTCATACTCTCGGGCTCAAGTGATTCTCTTGCCTCAGCCTCCCAAGGAGCTGAGACTACAGATGCCCACCACAACGCCCAGCTTTTTTCAGAGATGGGGTCTCACTCTTGCTCAGGCTGGTCTCGAACTTGTGAGCTCAAGCAATCCACCGTCTCAGCCTCCTAGAGTGCAGGGATTACAGGTGTGAGCCACCAAGTTCAGCCAGTTTATAGTTTAATAGTTGTTTTTCTATTTTGTAAAGTTTCTGCAATAGACAAACATTTATTTTTTAATTTCATATTAATGTGAGGATAGATAAACATTATTTTTAATACTAAGAAAAAAAATGTGTACTTTCTTAAATAATAAATAACAACCTACCAGTCCATTTAAGTTCTTTATGTTGTTTCTTCCTAAAGACAATATCCTCAAGTTTTCTGTAGTGGAAAGAAAACATTTTTTTTGTTTATAAGAATCATATTATGAAATTATTGTAAATCTAGAACCCTGAATACAATTTCTATAATAAATATCCTGATACAACGAGTAAGAAAAGCTGTGTTAATAAAAATGGGTAATCAAGGAGGAAATAACATTGATTTATCTAAGTTAAATACTGCAACTATAATTTCACATCATACTAACATTAAGTTAAAAAAAGGGTTAGCTATTGGCGGTGCCTGTAGCTCCTGGGAGTGCCAGCCACATACACCCAGGCTGGCGGATTCGAATCTGGCCTGGGCCAGCTAAACGATGACAGCTGCAACAACAACAAAAAATAGCCAGGCATTGTGGCGGGCACCTGTAGTCCCAGCTACTTGGGAGGCTAAGGCAAGAGAATCGCTTAAGCCCAAGAGTTGGAGGCTGCTGTGAGCTGTGATGCTACAGCACTCTACCAAGGGCAACATAGTGAGACTCTGTCTCGAAGAAAAAAAAAAAGGTTAGCTATTTAAAATGCATGGTCTTAAATTGCTGGCTAGTAAAATATTACAGGGATAAAATAAAAGTAAAGAAGATTTTAACTTTAAGTTTGGGAGCATATACATTTTGAATCTCTTATAAGGGGACCAGGTGCAGTGGCTCATACCTATAATCTCAGCACTCTGGGAGGCTGAGCTGGGTGAGTTGCCTGAGCTCAGGAGTTTGAAACCAGCCTGAGGTAGAGCAAGACCCCCATCTCTAAAAATAGCCAGGTGTTGTGGCAAGTACCTGTAGTGCCAGCTCCTTGGGAGGCTGAGGAAAGAGGATTGTCTGAGCCCAAGAGCTTGAGATTGCTGTGAGCTATGATGCCACCGCACTCTATCCAGGGTGACAAAGTGAGATTCTGTCCCCCCTTCCAAAAATCTCTTATGAAAACTCAGACTAGAAAATAGAAACATATATTTACATATAGTTCCCGTTACTCTGCTAGGGATTAGTGAAGTAAAATAAATTTAGTATTGAAAACATCTTTTAGCCAGATGCAGTGACTCACGCCTGTAGTCCAAGCACCCTGGGAGGCCAAGACGGATGGATTGCTTGAGCTCACGAGTTCAAGACCAGCCTGAGCAAAAGCAAGACCCCAACTCTACTAAAATAGAAAAATGAGACAAGAGGATTGCTTGAGCCCAAGAGTTGGAGGTTGTTGTGACCTATGACGCCAGGGAACTCTACCAGGGGGCAACAAAGAGACTCTGTCTCAAAAAAAAAAAAAAAAAAGACAAAAGCAAAGACAAAAAAAACCCCTTAAAAAACAGGTGTCAGCATCCTGAATTACACAATGTCTCTGGAATGTTTATTCTAATAAATAGAAAAATCCAAGAACCAGCTGTTACTGTGGATCACTTACTTAAGCCATTCAGGTTGGCAATTTTTTCAATGCAGTTTGTAGACAGGGAAAGCTTCCTTTAAGAAAACAAAGAAAAATTTGAATTAATATGAAAAACTTAAATGGTATATCAGAAATTATTCCTCAATAATAGTACCGATGGAAGATAATATTTAAATCATATTTCTTTTTTACACTATATCCTTTTTTTCACTAACTCATGGCATTTATTCCTTCATTTTGAAATATTTTACTTTTCTGATTACAAAAGTTAATCATTATAGAAAATGATTGTAGAAAAGTAAAGAAAAAAAACCCTTTGAGGGAAATCTGCTGTTATCTATTAAATTTTTTCTCAGGTTCAGTAGTGGCTCACATTGCAATCCCAGCTACTTATGAGGCAAAGGTAGGACAATCACTTGAGCTTGGGAGTCAAGCCCAGCCTGGGTGATATAGTTAGACTCTGTCTCAGAAAAAAAAATTTTTTTAATGCATGTATTTTTTTGACCCAGTAATTCACTTTTAGGAATATATCCTACTGAAATACTAATACAAATGTCAAAAAACATATGAACTAGATTATTTATTGTATTAATATGATTATAATTGCAAAAAAAACCTGAAAAAAATCTATAAATACCTGTCAACTAAGGAACAGAAAAATGAAATACTAAACTTCCACTAAAACAAATAAGATTGGGCTACAGATAATGACTTGGAAAGATGTCCATAATTTAATAGTTAAATTTAAAAACAATCTAGCAGGCTCAGCGTCTGTAGCATAGGGGTTATGGCTGGTGGGCTTGAACCTGGCCCCGGGGAACTTAACAACAATGACAACTACAACAACAACAAAAATAGCTGGGCGTGTGGCAAGCGCCTGTAGTTCTAGATACTTGGGAGGCTGAGGCAAGAGAATTGCTTAAGCCCACGAGTTTGAGGTTGCTGTGAGCTGTGACGCCACAGCACTCTATCAAAAATGACATAGCAAGATTCTGTCTCAATAAATAAATAAATAAATAAATAAAAAATAAATACAATCTAGCAGAACAATATATTTTATATGATCCTTTGTGTAAAAAAAGTAAAACAAAACCACATATATGCATTTGTGAAGATGCATTTTTTTCATGTGTTAAATTATTCACAAAGGTATACTGAAAAAAGTGCTATGTTTTGTTTTTTTTGAGAGAGACTCACTTTGACACCAGCAGTAGAGTGTTATGGCGTCATAGCTCACAGCAACCTCAAACTCTCGGGCTCAAGTGATTCTCTTTCCTTAGCCTTCCAAGTAGCTGGAACTACAGGTATTCACTACAATGCCCAGCTATTTTTAGAGACGGGGTCTGGGTATCCATCTTGCTCAGGCAGGTCTTGAACTCCTGAGCTCAAGCAATCTACCCTCCTTGGCCTCCCAGAGTGCTAGGATTACAGGCGTGAGCCACTGCGCCTGGTCCAGTCCTACATAATCTTAACTGTCTTAAACATAACTAACCCCCAGAGGTATGTTTAGTAATTTGTATATATTTTTCTAGGTTTTTTCTACATTTGCTTTAATTACATAAAAACATATTTTTAAAAGGAACAGAATTACATATTCTCTTTATTTTATTTTAAGAAATGGGGTCATGCCATGTTGCCCAGGCTGGACTCTAACTGGGAGTCCAGCTGGAACTCTAGGCACATAAGGCACTTACCTGGCTTTATTATATTTTTTGCATAAAATTTACTAAGATATTAAACATTTTCTTTTTTTTGAGACAGAGCCTCAAGCTGTCACCCTGGATAGAGTGCCATAGCATCACAGCTCACAGCAACCTCCAATTCCTGGGCTCAAGTCAGTCTCTTGCCTCCGCCTCCCAAGTAGCTGGGACTACAGGCACCGCCACAGCACCTGACCATTTTTTGGTTGCAGCCGTCATTGTTGTTTGGCGGGCCAGGGCTGGATTCGAACTCGCCAGCTCCGTGTACGTGGCTGGCGCCTTAGCCCGTTGAGCCACAGGCGCCGAGCCAGATATTAAACATTTTTAACAAGAAGATTAAGAATGTTTAATTTACTTAGGTGTAGTGGTGCACACACCTGCAGTCCCAACTACGCAAGAGGCTGAGGTAGGGGAGGGGGGAGGATGGGTACAGGGAGGGTAAATAGTGGGGCCACACCTATGGTGCATCTTAGACGGGTTCAGGCGAAATATACTAAATGCAGAATACAAATGTCTTCATACAATAACTAAGAAAATGACATGATGGCTATGTTAAACAGTTTGATGAAAATGTTTCAGATTGTATATGAAACCAGCACATTGTACCCCTTGATTGCACTAATGTACTCAGCTATGATTCAACAATAAAAAAAATAAAATAAAATAAAAATAAAGTTTAGGAACCTCAAATTTGACAAATCTATGATGTAAGTTCATTATAGAAAAAAATATCATTAAGTAACAAGATAAAAATCACCTCCAGATGAGTTTTACTTTTGTAGATTATTTTCTGTGCATAACCATAAATTCTTTTCAAAAATGCCATCATATTCTATTACTTTGTTATCTGTTTTTTATTATACAACACAATGTAATCACTTTTCTGTGTCAATAAATATTTCTTTTTTCTTTTTTTATTTATTGAAGAGATCATTGTAGTATTCTTTTTTTGTTGTTGTTGCAGTTCGGCTGGGGCTGAGTTTGAACCCACCACCCTCGGTACATGGGGCTGGCGCCCTACTCACTGAGCCACAGGCGCTGCCCAAATATTTCTTTTTTCAATGTCAAAAAAAAAAAAAAAAAGAAGCAGCTGAGGTAGGATTCCTTGAGCCCAGGAATTTGAGTCCAGCCTTGGCAATATAGCAAGACCCTACACCAAAAGCAAAACAAAAAAATATATATAATCCACATGTAAAATAAAATTGTATTGAACATTTAATGTGGGCCCAGCATTCTTCTAAGTACTTCGCATATATTAACCATTTTTTTTTAGAGACAGAGTCTCACCTCTGTTGCCCTGGGATTGAGTGCCAAGATGTCATAGCTCACACACAACCTCAAACTTGGGCTCAAGCAATCTTGCCGCCTCAACCTCCCAAGTAGCTGGGACTACAGGTGCCTGCCACAACACCTGGCTAGCTTTTCTACTTTTAGTAGATATTGGGGGGTCTCGCTTTCTCAGGCTGGTCTCCGACTCCTAAACTCAGGCAATCCACCTGTCTCACCTCCCAGATGCTAGTATTATAAGCGTGAGTCTCCTTGCCTGGCCTATATTAACTATCTTAATCATCACCACAATCTTCTGAGATAAGTATTATTATTATTTTTTGCAGTTTTTGGCCGGGGCTGGTTTTGAACCCGCCACCTCTGGCATATGGGGCCGGCGCCCTACTTTTTTGAGCCACAGGTGCTGCCCCAAGATAAGTATTATTATTATCCACATTTTACAAATGAAATTGAGGCATAAAAATATTAAGTAATTTTCCCGATATTATATACAGCCACAAATTGGTAGGGCCAAAATTAAAAGCCAGGTAAATTTTACTCTCTAGAGCATGTGTCTTTCCCTTTTTATGATTAGACTTAAAGGAATTATCCACTTTTTCTACTCAAACAGCAAAAGAAATTATTGTATAGTATAAATTACCAGTCAAATCTATATATTTTCTAGTCATCCCCCACTCCCGAGAACTATCAGTGAAAATGTAGTACCTTTAAATCTAGGAATATTAGTTGGGAAAGAATTCTTTAATTTTTGTTTAGGCACTCTGCCCAAAGAGAATGTCGGCAAAAATATGAACAGGTTGACTCGAAGTGGTTTCCAAGGTGCTTTAGTAAGGGGTACAAAACTTTCTCAAATTTGTTTGCCTTTGAGATGGCTTTATGATAAAAAGATTATTTGACCATTTTGAAATTACTCCTGAAGCCAAAAACGCATCTTGTGGTAAATTTTCATGTGACATACTACACCTCTCATCACAAAGAATAAATTGTATGCAACAATTAAATATGTTTACTTTTCCCTTTAATCTCAAACAGACACTAGACTAATGCACATGTTCACAAATAAATGTCTAAGAATCATCCAGGTTGCTTACTATAAATACTCATTCCTACAAATTTCATCATTAGATATTCTGTTTCTACAAATTTGGGGTGGGGATGACCTCCAGCATAAAGTACAGTGGGTCAAGGGATCACACTTACACAAACAGGGTAAAGAAGTCAGAAAGATTTCCAGTGATTCTATAGCATTCCACAGCCCTGACAAGAGACAACTGTAGCCTAAAAACATGGTTACAAGACATTGTAATTGCCTCAAATTAGCCACAAACTCCTGCTAAAACATGTGTAAAGCATTAAGAAAAGACATTAAGAGAAATTAACATTTATAGATCTGATATTCAAAGTCATAGGAAATTTATAAGGATTATAAAATACATGTAAATTTGATCCCAATTAGAATTTTTTAAAAATGATAAAACTCTACAAAAATAAAAACACTGGTTCTTTTAAGATGTTGCAATTTTGGTTGATGCTAATTCTTTTGCTTTGTGCTTTTT
Source organism: Perodicticus potto (assembly GCA_963574655.1). Lineage (NCBI taxonomy): Eukaryota > Metazoa > Chordata > Mammalia > Primates > Lorisidae > Perodicticus > Perodicticus potto. The sequence continues at coordinate 6,579 of CAUYRH010133785.1, forward strand.
GTATTTTCTAGATATTTTACAATGTACTTTTTGAAAGCTTTTTTTTAAAGGGGTATCTCTCAAGCATCTAAGAAGTAAGCACTGTACTGACTTTGGTGGATAATCTTACAAGAGAAAGCAGGTAGATTTCCTAACAGAAAAATAATTTATTGCGTTATTTAGTGTCTCCCAAAAGACTAGGAAATTTCTATTTTTAAAAACATTATAAAAACTGTACTGAAGACTCGGCGCCCGTAGCACAGTGGTTACGGCGCCAGCCACATACACCAAAGCTAGTGGGTTTGAACCTGGCCCAGGCCAGCTAAACAACAATGACAACTGCAACAAAAAATAGCTGGGCATTGTGGTGGGCACCTATGGTCCCAGCTACTTGGGAGGCTGAGGCAAGAGAATTGCTTAAGCCCAAGTGTTTGAGGTTGCTGTGAGCTGTGATGCCGCAGCACTATACCAAGGGTGACTTAGTGAGACTGTCTTAAAAAAAAAAAACTGTACTGAAAAAGTACTGTACTGTTCAGTATCACTGTACTAATTATTCTGTAAATCAATACTCATAAAAATCATGGAAAAGAAACATATTTCTCTAGTTTGCGTGTTAAAGAAAAGAAAAGAAAACCTAACAAATACTAGAAAGATGAAGAAAGTTAACTGCCAAGTGCAGCGGCATAAGCCTTTAGTCCCAGTTATTTGCAAGACTGAGGCAGGAGGACCAGTTGAGCCTAGGAGTTGGAGTCCAGCCTGGGCAACACAGTGAGACTCCCATCTCTTAAAAAAAAAAAAAAAGGAAGGAAAGGAAGGGGAAGAGAGGAAGGGAGGAAAGAAGAAAGGAAAAGAAAAAAGAGAACTTACTCGCAATTAGCAAGCATGGACAACGATGCATCCATCTTCTCTATAGGGGGAATCTGGGCATAAAGCTTTATCTCTTTGGCATCAGATGGTTTCTGACCAGTTTTCTCTTCCTATGAGAAAAATTAATTTGGAAGAAAATGATTGATCCCTGATTGTAATGTGGAACAAAAAGAGGCCAGAATTTACCAAGGCTTTTCAATGTTTATTTCAAAACAACTATTAGAATTTAACAAACCGTTTAATAATCCTTTACCATTTACTTATTGAAAACATTTACTTATTGACCCTGATCATCAGGCTTCTACTTGACTGAATGAGATAACTGATAGGTCACTACCAAATGGAAATGAGAAGAAAAGAAAATAACTTCATTTTGTAATTAAAATCCTTGAAGAGTTTATCAAATAACAAAAACAAAGCACAACAACAAAAACTTTTTTTGTGTGTGAGACAGAGTCTCAAGCTCTCGGCCTGGGTAGAGTGCCGTGGCGTCACAGCTCACAGCAACCTCAAACTCTTGGGCTTAAGTGATTCTTTTGCCTCAGCCTCCCAAGTAGCTGGGACCAAAGGTGACCGCCACAACACCCGGATATTTTTTGGTTGTAGTTGTCGTTGTTTGGTGGGCCCGAGTTGGATTCGAACCTGCCAGCTCTGGTGTATGTGGCTGGCGCTAGCCGCTGGACCTACAGGTGCTGAGCCAACAACAAAAACATTTTCCTGGGAAAAATTCCTTGTCCCTAAATGACCTTTAATACTAAGGACACAATTTAAAATATAATTATCAGTATATGTTGCCTAAAAAACTGGAAGTTCAGGAACCATTTCCTTTGCTTTCTTCCTATTTTCCATAGAAAATTTTGTGGACACACAAAATTTTTTTGTAAGACACACAAAAAAAATCTCCTTTAAAAAAGTTAACCTACCACACAACAATAACAGAAAATCCACAATCAACTGCAAAAAGAGATCTAACATATCCACTCAGTACATATTATTTGTGTCATCTATTTGTAGGTTAGGGGAAAAGAAACTGATATCTAGAAGATCCTCTATAAATGTTCAGTTAATCAATGAAAGAGTGAAATTGACATCTTCAAATAACCCTAAAGCCAAAATGTATGGCCATAATGTAATCTAGAAACAGACTCTACAAACCAAAACAAAAAACCAAACTATTATAACTAAAATAAAGTCCTAAATCTAATTGAAGGAAAGTCAAATCTAATACTGAGTCTACTCTATACTCTTTTTTCTTTTTCTTTTTTTTTTTTGTAGAGACAGTCTCACTTTATCGCCCTTGGTAGAGTGCCGTGGCATCACACAGCTCACAGCAACCTCCAACTCTTGGTCTTAGGTGATTCTCTTGTCTCAGCCTCCTGAGTAGCTGGGACTACAGGCGCCCGCCACAATGCCCGGCTTATACTCATTTTTCTTTAACAGACTTTTCTTTTTTTTTTTAATTTATTTTTTTATTATTTTTTATTAAATCATAACTTTGTACATTGATGCATTTATAGGGTTCAGGGTACTGCTTTGACATACAATGTAAAATGCTTATGTTGAACTAAGTAACATATCCATCAAAATTATACTTTTCATTAAACATTTAACCAAATAGAAATGAATTTTTAAAATATAATTAGAGTAAACAAGAAATTTATGAACACCAAAACAAGAATTCAAATATTTCACTCTTCAGTCTACTTTCCTCTATTTTCCCCAGACTCAAAGGCTTCTAAAAGTCTTTTTATGCAAAGCCACTACAAAAGCAAAAACTAAATTATTATGCAAAAGACTAATGATAAATAGACAAATAAGTTAAAGGATCCCAAAGTTAAGGATACATTTCTGTACTCTATAGAAATTCTGCCTATAATGTTGACTTACAACTGTTCAAACTTTATAAAATGGCATTCAGGCTCAGCGCCCGTAGCACAGTGGTTATGGTGCCAGCCACATACACTAAGGCTGGAGGGTTCAAACCCAGCCCGGGCCAGCTAAAACAACCATGACAACTGCAACAAAAAACAGCTGGGTGTTGTGGCAGGCACCTGTACTCCCAGCTACTTGGGAGGCTGAGGCAAGAGAATTACTTAAGCCCAGGAGTTGAAGGTTGCTGTGAGCTGTGAGGCTACAGCACCCTACTGAGGATAACATAGTAAGATTCTGTCTCAAAAAAAAAAAAAAAAAGGCCTTCAAATTATCTGTAATTTATATTTTCACGATTTTTACAATGTGGTTTTCTTTCTGACATTACAATACACTTCAGTATTTTAATTCTGTTTCTTTCTTTTTTTTTTTTTGAGACAGAGCCTCAAGCTGTTGCCCTGGATAGAGTGCCGTAGCATCATAGCTCACAGCAACCTCCAACTCCTGAGCTCAAGTGATTCTCCTGCCTCTGCCTCCCAAGTAGCTGGGACTACAGGTGCCCGCCACAACGCCCAGCTATTTTTGTTGTTTTTGCAGCCGTCATTGTTGTTTGGCGGTCCCGGGCTGGATTTGAACCCGCCAGCTCAGGTGTATGTGGCTGGCCCCTTAGCCGCTTGAGCCACAGGTGCCGAGCCAATTCTGTTTTTTTCTGTTGGTTATGCATGATTTACATTTGTCCCACATTGACTGCTCTGTTCTAAACTCCAAGATGCTAAAACCACCACCTGCCCTAAAGCTTAGATAAATACCACTCTATTACCTAAAAATGACATGTTGTTTAAATGATAAAAGTTGAAAAATAAAATATAACACAGAGATCCCAGACATTTTACAGTAATAGATAAATCAGCATTTCCATATTTAAGTGTTCCAATGGTCAGATTTTTTTTTTTTTTTTTTGAGACAGAGCCTCAAGCTGTCACCCTGGATAGAGTTCTGTGCCATCACAGCTCACAGAAACCTCCAATTCCTAGGCTCAAGCGACTCTTTTGCCTCTGCCTCCCAAGTAGCTGGGACTACAGGCGCCCGCCACAACACCTGGCCATTTTTTGGTTGTAGCCACCATTGTTGTTTGGTGGGCCC
>CAUYRH010133791.1:0-26431 GCA_963574655.1 Perodicticus potto
AACCTATGAGGGGGACTCTGTTTAACCTGTACTATGATGAGTAATATATTGCTGATGTTTACTTTCACTATGAGAATAAAAAGTAACCAAGGGAAAGAGGAGGGCAGAGCAGTTCTCTGAGGAGATAGCCTGGCTGTTCTCTGGAATTGCTGGCTTTTCTGTAAATAAAAGTGAAACTGTTCATCTCTCATCCACTTCTCCATTGATTGAGAAGACAGGCTTGAGTGACAGGCAGGTGGACGGATTCCTTGGCCCAGCAACAATCTCACTCTGTTCTTTTTGTGCAGTCTCTTATTTAGGATGAATTTGGGGTGTTCATGCAATCAACATGATATTCTAACACTCTCCATAATGGAATGGTAACCAACAGCCAAAATGTCCCATAGACATATCCAACAGATATCATTTTCAAAAATATTAGCCAAACCTAGATGTCAGGAAATCAGCACTTATCTCCAAAATGTGACTGTTAAAGCTCTTTAGTAATAGTGAACGACGAAAAGAGAATCAGCACAAAAAATTACATTATTACTTAAAGCTTCAGGCATTAAAATTATCCTTCCCACAGGCCAAATTGAACTCCCTGCTGTTGCTTAAGACATGCACATAACTAAGACATCTTTATTTTATAAAAACATCATTTCCTCTCATGTGCCTGGCACATGGTAGACATTCCACAAATGTTTACTGAACTGAATGTTCATCTTTCCTTTTCCCAGGGAGAAGGCGTGTCCTGAGCAATAGAAATAAACCCGTCTTCCTTCAGCACACTTTACCCCAGCGACCAGCCATGGTTGTTTCCTATCTTCAGTAAAGGTGTTTTGAGTATAGAAACCTGATTTCCTAGGCAAAGCATAGGTTCTCCCATGCATGAAAGGAGGCATGATGGAAATCAAGGCATTTTTTTCTTTTCAGTCTTTCTCCTCCTGCCTCTCTCAACTTGTGCCAATTCAATTCATCTTCCAGCATTGCTGTAAGATTGGGAATGTTTTCAACATTCTGTAGTCAAAGGTATGTCCAGAAGCACTTAGAAGTGGTCAAAGTAGTGTGTGATGGTCATTCATACCGTTCCTAAGTAAAATATGTCCAGCTTTCTACCTTCCGGGCACATGGTAGGATTGCACTTCCTGGCCCCGTGTGGCTAGACGGAGCAGTGGGTCAAGAAACTGTGGCCAGAAGTGATACGTGTCACTTATTCTGGGCCACAGCATTTACGTGCCAGGGTGAAACTCTCCAGGGCTCTTTCTCCTTCTGTCATAGTGATTCATAGCATTTGGGATGTGGGTGCTCAGCCAGTTTCATCCCCATGTGGTGGTGACCCCAGATGAACCAAGGTGGTCACATGGGATGAGCAGTAAATAAACTTCGGTTGCTGATGAGCCACCAAGATTTGGGAGGTATTTGTTATTACGGCATCTCCTGGCCTAGCCTGATGGTTAAAGTCTCTGATCAGAGTACTTTGCTATCACTTGCCATGTCTTTACAAATGAAATGAAAAGAAAAGATAGGTAGCACTTCTAAGGATGTTAGGGCTGAAGGAAAACATGAAGGTGTCTACTTTGCCTGTCTCTCTTTCTGTGAGCAGGCTGCAATGACGGGTTAAGTTGACTTCCTTCTATAACTTTGCTCCTAGAAGTGAACACCTTACAGGATGGCTAGAAGGAGACAGGCAACTCTTTGATACATCCACCCCAATCCGATCCTATCCCCTAGAAAACTAGCAGGGTAAATATACTGCCTTAGGAAAAAATACATTAGAATTAAAAACAATCATTAAATCAGACAAAGCATGATGAGTGCAGATGTTTGGAGACTATTTAATAGAGTAGTTCACATCCTGGATGTCTCAAAATCCCAGAAGCCTACTCCATCAGTCACAAATTCTGTTTCAGTTCCCACCCTGTTAAGGCTCTGTACTAGGTGGTTAGGATACTGCTGTAAACAAGACAATTAAGAATTTCTCCTCTTAAAGAGCTTTTGTTCTAGTGGATGGTGACAAAGCAATAAGCATATATACAAGCAAATAAAAAAGGTCAGGTATGGATGTGTACTATGAAGAAGATAAAATAGTGTAATGACACATAACACAGTTGGCAAACTATGACCCATGGGCCAAATCCAGCCTGCACCCTGTTTTTGTATGATTTTCTATATTTTTAAATGGTTGAAACAAATGAAAAGAAGATCTCATGAGGCAGGAAAAAAATTGAAATTTCAGTATCCACAAAGTTGTACTGGGAGCACAGCCACACCCTACATAATCAGCCCTGGCTACTCTTCCAACCTTGACAACTGCACTTCTGGCCCCCACTCACCCCCTGCAGCCACATTGTCCTCCTGGCTAATACCCAGGCACCCAAGTAGACTCCCAGTCCCCACATGGCCACTGCCCTAATGGTTGCCTCTGCTTCCCTCACTTCCTTCAGGGCCCTGACAAACATAACTGAATTAGAGAGGTCTCCCCTACTTGTCACTGTGTCCCCTCCCCTTACTTGATTTTTTTCATGGCACTTGTTACCCCTAGTATATTACAGATTTGCATATTGTCAGCCTCCACCTCCCACACTTAGAACACAAGTTCTAAGAGAGTTGAAACATTTGACTTATTTCCTGCCACATTCCCAGCTCCCAGATCAGTGCCTTCATATAGTTAGTAGGTGCCCAATAAATACTTGTTGAATAAATAAATGAAGGAACTAGGCGGCGCCTGTGGCTCAGTGGGTAGGGTACTGGTCCCATATACCGATGGTGGCTGGTTCCAACCTGGCCCTGGCCAAACTGCAATGAAAAATAGCTGGGTGTTGTGGCGGGTGCCAGCTACTCGGGAGGCTGAGGCAAGAGAATCACCTAAGCCCAGGAGTTGGAGGTTGCTGTGAGCTGTGACACCACAGCACTCTACCCAAGGTGATAAAGTGAGATTCTATCTCTAAAAAAAATAATAAAATAAAAATAAATGAAGGAATTGCCAAATATTGGAAAGTTCTAATAAGAGAAAAGGGAGATTTTTTTTTATGAACTAGGACATTACAACCAGCCCAGGCTTTCCTGATGAGGAGGACCTCAGGGTGTCTTTGCTGTTTAATGCCCCAGTGTCTTGGTAAAAACTGTAAGAAATAGTGGCAAAGGAGAGAAAAAAGTGGACTCACCACCATAAAAGCAACCTAGGAAGAAATGTTTCATCTCAGCTCTGTCTAATCTCATCTCAACTATGTTCCCAATTAAATCTAGTCTCTACTCTCTCTTCACATGCTGAGTGGTAGGAAAAAGTTAGGCCTAGAAATGTGCTCGGAAACATCTTATTTTTTTTTCTAAAGTCTCAAAAAATAGACGACTAATATTTATAAATAAAAGTAAAAGATAATTTCAAAAAACAGATCATGCCAAATTTTATAGACAATAGAAAAAGAAGAAATAACTCAAAGTCATTCTACTTAATCTGGATATACCTGATATTAAAAATTTTGAAGTGGCAGAAACAATTTTACTGCCACTTGTGTCCTGATTTCTCTAACACCTCTATTCAATTGTGGTCATGATAAATGGGAGTTCCAGGTCTTATGACATCAAATTCTACATGGAATCATCTGTATGTCAAATAGTATATTATCATTTCAAAAATTGCCTTTTTAAGGGGTTTATAGTAAAGGCCTATTCACAAATCTAATTCATGATTTTTAAATGAAAAAATAAGTCACAGAAGGAGGCACTATATTGAAGATGTAAGGTACAGGGACTTCTGTTGTATCCTGGGCACCAATAATATGCTATAGTGATATAAAAGCTTCAATCACCAGTTATAAATGACTGACTAATTAAAAACAGGTCTGTGTATAATAGAAACATGTAACTCAATGCATTTAACTATAAGGTCACGAGTGAAGAAGAAATTAATGAGAACATTTCCTTTGCTCCAAGGACTGTGCTTTGACAGAAAAGTAGACCTGAGCTCCTTGGGCCATCTGATTACCAACAAAGTCAGTGGACTTTTCCTGTATGTGATTTTGAAAGTAGAATAGGGCAGGGATTAAAAGAGGGTCTATTTCCTGAAATTAAATATGGAAAATGTACAAGTGTACAAGTTAGTCCTTGTTATTCCATTCACTTCAGAGACAATTTCAGGAGAAGGCAAGTGACACAAAGGTAATGATGTCTTGTGAGCCACGTAGCTTCTCATGAAAGTTAGAGGTAGACCACACTGCTGTGGATCTTGGACTACTTCAGTCTTACACAAAATTTAACACACAGAAATATTTTTCTACCAATGAAGCTAAGAAAGAGGTTGGATGAAAATGTAGTATCCAGAGATGAAGAAGAAGAATGAAACAAATTTTGTCAGGAAAAGAGTTGTGAAATCCTACCATGACCTAAAATTATTCTTTTATCGCCATATGGATATGTCTTCAAAAGATTTATGAAGGCTGGCTTCCCCCAGCATCTTGAGAAGACTACCAAGATCCTTGGTGATAAGAATTGTTTATTAAATAAGCCAGAAATAATCCTGACCAGAAGGCCAATGTGAATAGCAGGCCAGTGAAGCTATAAGTACTAATTTACCAGATGTCCAAAGCACCTAACATATTGTGCTTGGGGATATCACATATCGATGTGAATCTCTGTGGATGCAGCTCCTCAGAGTTGTCCTGTGCATACCTTGTGCAACTGTGGGTGGGCACCTGTGGCCTTCTGATTTCAAGGTTGCTCTTTTTAAAGCACCAAAGAAGGCAAGAAAGGCTTCATATTTCTCTGTTGCACCCTTTTTAATAAAAGCATTTGTTATGTGAATTTTGGAGTCAGTCGAAAGGTCACACTCAAAAGCCAGGAAGGCCACAAGTTTCCTTAAGGCTGTAGGTTCCTCACCCTGAATGGGCAATTATCTGATTATATTAGTGAGCCAAGCATAGGCATTGGGTTAACCTTACTTCTAGGAGAAAATAAGCTCTTAGACCAGGAAATTTAACATCTAATCAGTATATACAATAGATTTGAAATATCAAGGTGAGATTTTCAAATAGATTTGTCACAGTTCAAATGTTCCACGCACTGCTGGCCTCAAACAGCTAGCCTTCCAAGCTCGAGTGGCAAAACTAATGAAATTAGCGTGCCTTACACTTGAATGGCATTAAACACAATTGCCCGGGATATTAGCAGATGTCTGCATGGTCGCTGGAGAAAAAAATTGTTCATGGACTCACAGAACCTAGTAGAGGCAACGCTAGTCTGAGCTGAAAAACAGACAATGTTCAAAGCTAAGGCAAAGAAACATTTCCTCTTAGATTCTCTTAAGAAAAAAGTAGGGGAAAAAAGAAAACTATAACCAATATTATATATCTCATTATCCCTCAGCACCCTGTCACATCTATGACAAACCTCTGTTTAACTAGAGGTAACCTTTTTCTTCATATCTGAAATCATCAGTATATGTAGCTTTACTTCTTAAAGAAAATGCTGATCTATAAGACAGAAATTATGAATAGTATTAGTAATGTGCTATACCTCCCATGAGTAAGGACATGTTTCCCGTCAACTGCTTCCTTCTGTTGTCCCATTAAACAAATTTACATGCTAACAATAAATTCAAAACATTAAAAGCTTCACAGTGCCCAGGACACCTAAAGAATTCTTGGTGTTGGTACTCTTTAAAAGAGCTAAGCAATCTAAAGCATATTACTTACGTCCCACAATTCAGAGTCCTCTCTTGTACCATCGAATAAATTAATGTTTTACAAGTAAAACAGAAACATTTTAAAACCCGATGAGCCCAGCACATCTAAACGATTTCCAAAAATGATGTTTTAAAAGGATTTATAAGAAAGCCGGACTGTCTGGAAAGCCTTACTTGCTTTAACCAAATCGGGCTTTTCTCCTGTTACCTATGGTCAGAATTGGATTCCCTGTTACCTACAATCTGGCCTTGAGATCCAACATCAAGGTCAGTGGCAGCGAAGTAGAGATGAAGCCAACATCGCAAATCTGCGATTTGTCCCATGTACATTTGGAATTTGAGAAGATAAAAAGGAGCACGTTGCTAGACAAGGTGACTCTCTACTCCTAACTCAATATTGTTCAACCTTTTATTTTATTATCAACCCCTGCCTATGCCAACTAGGAGCCTTTTTAGACATTTTTTCTTCTATGACATTTTAAAACAGATATACCATATATAGATATAGATAGATAGATAGATAGATAGATAGATAGATAGATAGATAGATAGATAGATATTTAAGCACTGTATGTATATTGGTGCTTTATATATCAAAAAAGTAAAAGGTTTTTATTCCTCAAGAACCAATTTCCCCCTGTTGAAAATGCATGTAACACCAGCTCTAAAAATAAAAGCTCAAGCCCCATTTGATTGTCTGTTCATGGCCAGAAATTCCTAAATCAATAATGATTCAGCACCACTTCAGTCAAAACAATTACATCCGAATCATTTTCAAAATAATAGGTTAAAAATATGCCCTACAAAATACATCAAATATTGTTCTGGCTATGAGTAATATTCCAGTTAATTTTATTGCATTACTCTCAATTCATTGGGCTGTAGTTGATGTTTGTTCATAGAACCAAAAATTCAATTACTGGATTTGATTACTGTTGAATTTTACACACATTTCAAGAAGAAAAACCAAACAACCTTGAAGAAAACATTTTTTCTGGATGGTAGCAGTTGGCAATTTCCAAACTAGACAGAAAATGTCCACAGATAGCACGTAATTTTCAATTTACAGAAGAAATAAACTTTTGCTGCTCACAAAAGGACCTGAAATAAATGGGCCACAAAGTTATCTGCATCTTAAAAAGAAACTAGGGCTTCACAAAAAAAAAAAAAAAAAACCACTGTGCCATCTGCATATACAACTGAGGAGAAACTTCTCCATCTGAAAAGATCCCAGAATGTTCATGTTTTATTACAACTCCAAAAAATAATCAAAAACAGCCCCAAAATAAAACCACAAAAAAATACCCACCACTTTCAAATACTCATGGCGAGAAGCTTAGTAAGACTAAGAAACAGAACAGTTACTAATAAATGCAGAATATATCCTGTCCACTATTAGGAATGTTCTACATTTTTAGATTGGTTCAAAATTAGCAAGGGCAAAGAAAGAAAGCCCTCTGAATAAATCAATAAAAAGAATCTTCAGCACATTAATAACTGAGCTCACCTACCTTCACTGGTCCATGTTCATTACTGCAGCCCTGCACCAGTTGCACATAAAACATCATGAAAATATTCATCACTGCCCACTCTCTGTACATTTTGAACATTATAATATCCACTGATTACTGAGCAGCTGACATCAGGAAGCTAGAGAAAATTATTTCAAAAGGCATTCTCCAGAAGGAAAGTTTGAAACCCCAAAACTTTACATGAAAAAACAAATAATCAGTTGTGATCAAAATCCAATGATATGACTTTCAGTTAGCCAAGGTATATTTTTGGCACAATCTTGGTGGGGAGAGAGAGAGATGAAAAAAATTAAAATGTTCTCATGCTCCAAAAATAATCAGGAGGTGGACATGTCTTCCACCTGAAATTTAAAAGTACTCTAAATTAATTTCGTGTCCAGAAAATTAGAAAAAAAAAATTTCTCTCTACCCTATGTCCTCAGTTCTGGCTGCTTCCTAAGGAGTGGGCACAGTCACAATGCTTGCAGCTACAGAAAGCTGGAACCCAATTCTGGATTAAAACTTTTTTCACAACCTTCATGGAAGCTTGCAGAAGCATGTGTCTTAAATTTGACACAGATTTTGGCAGAAAATGCAGGGAAATGTTGGCTGCAATCCTGTTGCGTCCCTACCAATAGCAGGGCAGTTTAAAAAACTGACTCAAATGCTCAGGACTGCATTATTTTAAAGCAGATAACCTGTAACATGAAACCCCCAGCACACAGTCCTGACCTTGTATCTCAATTAGATTGCTTAGAAAGGGACCTCAAGACGCTCACGCATCTGCTGCCAGTAACACACAGAAAGCAATCAATAAGTTTTTAAAAACCCACACATGCATGAAAATAACCAAAACATCCTTATGTACATGCAAAAAGGCAAACATACAGAAAATGATTTTTTAACAGGAGCTTAGTAATTTAGGTCAAAATGAAGAACATCGACTTTTGGGAGAAGCAACGATTACTTTAATTATGCAGGTGCCAGGAAACTTTCATCTTAAGTGCACTGTTACATAAACCATGTTACCACTGTAGCTTTTAAGTCTTAGAAACACTGGTTAAGTTAGTTTTAGAAACTAAAGGCCTCGATGGTTAAATCCTACAAATAGCCAAATTCTAAGAAGCATGGAGATCTGATGGTATGGTCTTGATTAGTTGCCAATCTTTGATTTCCATGTTTTGGCCTGCTCGAATCCATTTTTCCCATTTCTGTAATCAAGGATGGCTTGGGATATCTCTTCGCTGGTATTCATTACGAAAGGACCTAAGGCAGAAAGAGACATTCAGAAAGTTCTGGGTGACAATATTTTCCTCTGCCACATGAAATGGTATGGATTCCTATAGTTCTTAATTTGAAACAAAATCCAGGCATAACTGAACAGTAAAAGCTTACTTTCACAGTGCTCAGTCACCAAGGACTGTAATACAAATTTCTCGAATAGGATTGTATATGATTAAGAATTACAACAACTTCATCTGAGATAAACTAATGCACTGTATCTCACCCAGCCATTGCAGGTTTTTCATCAGCAATGGCATTTCTTCATTCAAAAAAGTCTAAAATTCATTCTATTACAACCATTTTTGTGGTTATTTTTCACTGTAGCTGATATCAAGAATTGAATCTACTTGACACAAAGAATCGGCAAATCTCTTCATAGTTTAAATGTCTAAACAATATATGAGCCTGTGTGTGTATATGAGGGTTCTGAGTCATTTTTGAAAATTAGCAGCACTTCACTGACAATAAACAGGAGATTAAAAAATTTTCAAGTCAAGAAAGCATCCTTTGGGGGGTTCCCCAAGGGTTAGCAAACTTTCTGTAAAGGGATAGCTTAGTATATATTTTAGACTTTGTGGGTCAAACAGTGTCTGTTTCAACTACTTCTTTCAGTGAAGTGCAAAGGCAGTCATAGGCAATATAAAAATGAACAAGGATGGCTGTGTTCCAATAAAACTTTATTTACAAAAACATGTAGTAGGCAGATTTGGTCCATGGGCCATAGTTTGCTGACTTCTTTTGTCTACTTCCTGGGTCTAAACTCAAGTTTTGCCTTTTCTAAGAAGTCCTCCCCTAATCTACCAGAAGACAGTATGTCTGTCTCTTCCCTTTTCTTCACACATAGTCGCAGCACTATTTCTACTATGCAACAGTTACCTTTGTTCATTTTTTTAAACAAGCAAAAAATGACGTAACAATTTTAGAAACTTAAGAAATATCATTCCTAAGAGGTTCATATTTTTCACTAGAAATACAATAGACAGTATGGAAATCACTGTTAATTTTGCTAAAGGTACAAATGATATTCAAGTCCCCACTAGAATGCAAAAATCTTTTTTCAAGTTGAAATTGCCTATGACATGATACAAAAACAGTATTTTTGTTCTTCCCACTGTTCCAAGCTCAAAGTCCTACACGTGATAGGTACTTAAGAAATATTTCTTATCAAAAAAATAAATAGAGGCCAGGTGCAGTGGCTCACGCCTGTAATCCTAGCATTCTGGGGGACTGTGGCAGGTGGATTGCTTGAGCTCAGGAGTTTGAGACCAGTCTGAGCAAGAGTGAGACCCTGTCTTTACTAAAAACAGAAAAACCAGCTGGGGGTGGTAGTGGGCTCCTGTGGTCCAGCTACTCAGAAGGCTGAGACAAGTGAATCACGTGAGCCTAAGAGTTTGAGGTTGTTGTGAGCTATGATGTCACAGCACTCAATCCCAGGGCAACTGAGTGAGATTCTGTCTCAAAAAAATAAAGAAAATAGATAGGAATTATTTTTCTCTCACAATGAAGAAATTAAACAAAATCCTCAGATTTGTAGATGGAGAGACAAGACAAAAATCTAGCTATTTCAAATAATACTCTACATGTACACTACTTTAAAAAAATCAAGAAATGGAATCATCATTATTTGGGGTTTACCGTGTTGTACAATAGGTTCCTTCAGTGGTTCTCCTGCAATTAAGACGAAGTGGCTTCTTATCGCATCCTAGAGTCAACAAAGAAAACACACAACAAACGGGTTTATTTCTGAATGTCAAACTGGGAGCAGCGTGAACTTGATGTGCTAGCCAAATGGAAACTGTTCCCAAATCTGAATATAAATTCCAAAAATATTTTCTGTGCAACATTCAACATGGAAACATTTATTCCTTAAGCTGTTTAGTAGCAATTAGAACTCAAGAATAAGTCTAAGCCACCAAAATATTAATATTCTCAAATCAAAGAAGGAGAATTTTAGATTTTCTTTAATTGGAAACATCTTCACAACAAACTATCAAACTATGCAATTGAATTGGTTTATTATAGGGTTTATGATTTCTCACTAACAATATAATTTTTAAAAGGGAAGATTACTTCTGCAAATCCAAAAATAAAATTTTACTTAGTGAATTTATTTATTCATTTATAGAGATAAGTTCTTGCTTGTTCACCTGGGGTAGAGTGCAGAGGCATGATCTTAACAAACTGAAACTTCAAATTCCATGGCTTATACAATCCTCCTGCCTCAGCCTCCAAGGTACTGAGGACTACAGGCCATGTGCCACCATGCACAGCAATTGTTTTTTTTTTTGAGACAGAGTCTCACTATGTCACCCTGGATAGAGTGATAGGGCATCACAGCTCACAGCAACCTCAAACTCTTGGGTTTAAGTGATTTTCTTGCCTCAGCCTACCAAGTAGCTGGGACTACAGGTGCCCGCCACAGTGCCTGGCAATTGTTTTTACTAGACTTCACTGTTTATACTTAGGCCAATGGAAAGATAAAACAATTAACTGTTACCAGTTTTTAAAAATTAATGGTTTATTTTATTATGAATTTTCACATATACATAAAGTTGTGTCTAGCTTTACTAGGCTATTTTGTTTTATTTCTGTCTTTCAATGTTATTTTAATCAAATGTTAATCTTTATTATTTGAATGAGCTCCCCATGAATGATGATAGTTAAAAGGCATTGTTACTCTGAAGTATGGTTTTGATGACAGTCAGTGTCTACTGATTGTCTACTTGGGTACTCTGCAGGTGAGTTTGCTAATCCATGAGGCTTAAGATCTTCTCAATAGGACATTAATATAAATATGGATATAAAAGTGAGATGGAGCCCTTCCTATCAAACTCATGTGCTCCTGATCATGAAGCCATCAGGACAATCACCATTCAGGACAAAGTTCAGAGTCCCAACTGTGGGCCAAAGCAGCACAGGCAGGCTTTGAAACAGAAACTGTTCCAGGGTGACTGGTACCAGTCCAGGGTAAAATGTTTGGAGTAGCCTAGAGTTGATTCCAATCCCTACAAACTCTGAAAAAGTTAAGTACATTTTGAAGTCATTGTTGTGGTTTGAGCTTCTTTCAAGAAGTCAAAGTGTACAGCCTCAAGACTCCTAAAGCTAGCATATGCCGAGCCCCCTGCAGTTGCTACCCACCATGGAAGATTTCAGAGTGATGGGCACGAAAGCAATTCACACTGAGTGAGGAAGTCAGCCGGCCCTGCACGCTTTCATAAAGTCTGATGGTTCAGGCTATGCATCAATTACGGAACTGCGTATAACAGAATGATGCCGCTGGAGCCAGGAGCTCTAGTAGCCCATGAATTGATGGTTTCGGCTGACTCTTTTCTCTCCTGGCTGTCCCTGTCCTCACTGCCCTCATTGCTTCTTAGTGGTGTTCTGTTTCAGCTGCCAAATCCTGAGTATCTGCAGTGTGCACTCTGTTACATTAGAGGAGGAACCGAGGTCACCAAGTTAAACCAGATCATGTTCTAAATGACTCCCATATCAGTAGGTTGTAGCCTTTGTGTAGCTTTCCTGCCTCTTTCCTATACTGGGTTGAAATGCATTAAATTGTCTTTTTTTGTAGGTCACATGGCAGTCTCCTATGGTTCAGCCTAATATGAGAGGGCACAGATCCTGCGATAAGCATTTTTTTTCTGGTGCTCATGAGATTTTTCTCTTGTTTACTTCACGTCTCATGGCAGTGCTACAGATTAGAGCAGCAGGAGGGGGGCAGCCAAAAAAGGAAGCTGAGATAATCCCTCAATTCCACTGCATTCTACAACACCAGAGTCAGAGGCCCAGGACTCAGGCACACTGCTTCTCCCCCACCATTCGCTCACTGAAGAAGCTCTCCACCCTTACTTTTCAAAATTCATCTTTATAGGAGCTTTTGTACAATTGTCTCCTACATCCTCTTTATGAGAATGTCACAAAGCAGTCAGATTGGCTTACCAGACTCATAGATGGTAAATCAATCACCCAAGGGAACAAAAAGGACATGAGAAAGAAATGTGGAAACCTGGGGGAAAAACTTCCCAAGACTCCTAAAATATCAGAAACTTTACTTTAAAATCAGGGATTTGTCGCAAAAGGAATGTGAAATGCATCACATGCTCCTCTCGGTTCAAAATGCAGACTATTTTCAAATGGCTCTAAGTAGTATACACGCAGACCCTAAATATATACTAAATACAAAATAGTCTTTCCCTCCCTGGCTGCTTAAGGATCACCTACCATCGTGAATGACACAGTCACTGCCTGGACCAGGAAGTTCACGACCAACTATTTCAGAGTAAACAAATGGCCACTGATGTCCTTCACCTTGGGAAGGCAACAGTCCCAAAGACAGAAATGAGGGAAAAACTAGCCAGATGTACAAGACCACACCCGATGCCATCTTCGCATTTGGATTCAGAACTCACTTTGATGGTGGCTAGACAACGGGCTTTGGCATGATTTACAATTCCTTGGATTATGCAAAGAAAAATGAACCCATACATAGAATTGCGAGGCATGGCCTGGATGAAAAGAAAAAGACCTCAAGAAAGCAGCGAAAGGAACGCAATAGAATGAAGAAAGTCAGGGGGACTGCAAAGGCTAATGTTGGTGCTGGCAAAGGGTGAGCTGGAGATTAGACAGTAGGCGAGGAAGTAGGGAAGATTCTACAATGATGTTATCTGCAGCCATTGTGTGGATTTTTCACTAAGGGATTAATACACCAGAGACTTTGCAAGTGAAAAAAAACAAAATAAATCAATTGTACAAAGAAAGAAAATTAAAAGACAACAAATACGTGTTGCCTCCACATTCAAATTTTTAGGGATAAATAATAGGGACTTTAGATGGTTCTTGGAGATGAAGAATCAATATATAAAGAACTTTAAAACAAACCGATAGAAATAGCAGAAATTAATGAAAGGGGATGATAAGCTTGTGGTATCATTTCTTCCCCAAGGAAGAGAGAACAATTTCCAGCTAGGCAGGAGAGTTAGGCATTTTCCTGGAAACTAGTAGAAAGTGTAAGTTAAGAAAGTTGAATGAAAAGAAAAACACTTACCTTATTCTCCATTTGAACTTTGTCACCTTCCCCGAGCACCGCCAGATGGTGTGGCTCTACTTTTTTTTGTTCGTCATTGGGTCCTACAAAACCAATGACCCACTAACTTTAGTACTCATTATAGTACATTCATCATATGGTTACACACTGGGTTAACTATGTAGCACCATAATATTAATTTCAATTTCAAAAAATAACAGACAGCAATTTCCTTAAATCTCTTGGTTAATTATGTTTGGTATTATTAACGTCTGAAACTGGTTGGTTTTAAATTTGGAAAAGAACAGGAACGTGAATCCTGCATTGTGATTTCATTTACTTTTAATGTCATGCTCAAACAGTTCAATTGATAGCCATGCCTTTGGCATTACATAAGAGTATTTCTTTGGGTAAATTATAAACCTTATAAGAATTGAGCACACTTAGAAAAATTATCAAATGCCATTATTAATTCATTGCAACTAGTATTAATTGAACACCTACAACTGCCTAGTACTACTGGGGAAATATGAAGATGTGCAAAGCAGATTTCTTGCGCACACATAATTCATAGTGTCATTGGGGCAAATAAATTATACAAACAAAATAATCCGAGAATAATTTAATTGAAAAATAAGTAAGTTGGATAGTTACTGAACCATTGCTATTGAACTGTGAACAAGACCCTGTTCTAAATGCTGTGGGGGTCTTCAGGATAGATGAGTTTCCATCCCTTCTAAACTGAGGCTTACAGATAAAGCAATACTAATGAAATTGTCTCTTAGGGCTAACAATAAATTAATAAGCAAGATGCAATAGAAGAAAAGGGCTGGTAGGGTCTCATTCAGGTCTAGAGACTCCATGAATTTGTTGTGGAGAAGGTGAGATTTGAATAGAACTCTGCAAGATTAAAGGCAAATATGGAAAGAAAGGCATTCTAAAAGAGGACAGATCATGCAAGGGTAATGTGTGTGCATTTCTGGGGAAACAGTGAACAGTCTACCATTCTTCTGGGAAGAATGATCAAAATATAGTCTGCCTTTAGATCATGGAAAACCTTGAAAGCCATGTTTATCCATACAAAATTAAGAGCCCTCAAGGTAGGTGTGTGTGTGTGTGTGTGTGTGTGTGTGTGTGAGAGAGAGAGAGAGAGAAATGGTCAGATCTTGAAGAAATAATTCTAGAAGCAGAGAATGAATTAGAGGGAGGGGCAAGACTGAAGCTAGGATGACCTGTTAGGGGGTTGCTGTAACAGTCTAAGACAAGTGAAGATGAATTACAGTCTGAACTGGGAGAGTAGCAATAGAAAGATGGAGGTAAGGGCGGTGCCTGTGGCTCAAAGGAGTAGGGCGCCGGCCTCATATGCCAGAGGTGGTGGGTTCAAACCCAGCCTCCGCCAAAAAAAAAAAAAAGAGAGAGAGAGAGAGAAAGATGGAGGTAGATTTGAGAGGTAGAGTTGAGAAACAATCTAAAGGATTTGGCAACAGTAGGAGAGAGAAAAGTCTAACATGATTTTCACCCAGTGCAAAAGAAGATTGTAACAGTGGGTCTACAAGAATGGAGAGGCTTAAGCGAGCCAGCACGGCCACAGGGAGCTGTAGAGAGGGGATGAGATTTGGACTCGTCTTTCAGTTGGCTAAAAAATCAGACGTGATTGGAGAACAGAGACAAAATTCCAAGTTAGGTGAGTAGCTCATAAAGATGTCTAGGAGGATATACCTGCATGCCATTTGGGGCTATAAATAAGGGCATTCACCTGACCTGTTGGCGTTAAAACTAAATAATCAATAAGGAAGTGCTTATTTAAAAGATAACAATATAATTAAGTAAACGAGATGAGGTATATATTAACCAGTGCGATGTAAGCATTCCTAATTCTATATGAAATTAGCACATTGTACCCCAAAATGCATTAATGTATACATGATCTATGTGTATATGATTAAATAAAAAAATAAAAAAATAAAGATAACAATAGCTTGAGTAATTATTATGTAAACATAAACATAATTCGTGAATTTACGGCATATTGGCTGGAGTTCAACTATACCTATATTTTCTAGAGAACTTATCCTTTCCACTACCACTTTGGAGATAACTGATATGACACAGCAGAGTTCATTCGGATGCTTGCAAACATGAAATAGGATTCTAACAGAGCAGGAGTTCTTAACGTGGTGTCAATGTGCTCACAGGTTTCTATGGATAGAATTCAGGGCATGGTGGACTTGGATGGAAGATAAATTACATGCTTATTTTCATTAACACCTAATTGAAATGTAGCTTTTCCTTCAGTCATGAATGTAGCCAACAATCCGCAGTAGTATTAAATGGACCAATGGCTTTGTCTCCGGTGGAAATCATAGATGTTATATTATAGTGTTGTAGCTAATTCATAATATAGTTTATGTTAATTATTACTTAGAATTTAGAATGGGCCTGCTGCTAGATCATGTTATTTCGAATGTCATTAGAGAATCAAACATATAGCTATATCATGAACTTGTTCCTTTAAAATTTTAATAACTTCACTGAATTTAAAAACATTATATGGGAGAGAAGGCTTGGCAGATGTCAAAAGGCATGGGACAAAAAAGATTAAGAACCTCTGCCCCAGAAGCAGTAGTGTGTTGTATAATCATTGAAAATTGGCTTTGAAGGCTGAGGGGGGAAAAACAGATTTGTAGCACGTGTCAGTTTCCATGGTGTAAATTATTCCAATGTGGCTAATATCACGCTACCAAAGTGAGGTCAGGGAAGAGGTGCACAATCAGCGCCTGCAAGCCAGCACGAGCCAGCCCCAGCATAACACTAAAGGTTTCTCCCCCATCAAAGATTTAGGTCAACGAGTATCATAGAAGTGAATGACAGAACTCCACCAGTTTTCCATTTACACAGGGATGTAGCAATAAAAGAGAGATCTGAGAGTTAAAAAAGAATCTCATTTAGAGTTGGGTAATATTTTTAACTGTGATACAGAGCAGCATTTTATGAAGTGTGCTTTACTGTGATCCCCTGGGAGCCATGTCTTCAACTAATTCATGTATAACACCCATGACCCACGTGGTCCACTCCTGGCCTCTAACTTTGTCATGTACGATGTTTCATGATGCAGAGACTAAAATAGTTTATAAACGCCTTTACTGTATTTTAATGGGGTGAGCTGATGAGATACAGCACTCAAAAATCATGCTGAATTGGTATTTCTCTGCACCCCCTATCAGGGGAGCTTGCTCGACTGTGGTATTCACTGGTCTGTGAGGAAATCTTAATACAGAAACAAAGAGTTCAGCTTGCCCAAAGGGCCCTAATTCTAACTTCTTGTGGGATGAATTTCTGCCCATTCTCTTTGCAATCACAGTGTTTGCACTGTGGCTTTTTGAAATGGTCCACCCTAAAGTAAACCCTTCTTACAGACACTGGAGTCAGGGTTCTAGTTAATACTAATTGTAAGTATACCTTTACCCTCTGTGTTATTATATGAAATCTTTAAAACGGGGTCACAGAAAACAGACTTCTTCAATCTTTATTTCTAGGTCATTTCTATAATATTTC
The DNA here is from genome assembly GCA_963574655.1 of Perodicticus potto. Lineage (NCBI taxonomy): Eukaryota > Metazoa > Chordata > Mammalia > Primates > Lorisidae > Perodicticus > Perodicticus potto. Next base: position 17,036 of record CAUYRH010133791.1, read on the forward strand.
ATCCATCTGGTTATTTCCTAAACCTAAAATAAGTCTCAAAGAAAATATATTTTATCATTTCTGACTACTTTTAATTATAAATAGAGCCAAATCAGATAATAAATAGTTTCCACTGGGAATCTGGGCCAAGAATGTTAAATCTAATACTGCAGTTAAGGAAACTTTAACTAAAAACAATTTAATTGCATTTTTTTGCCTTAGTAGTGATAAAAGGACAAAATACTTTAAAACTTAAAGTCAGTGCTACATCTTCAGTGTGCAATTAATTGCTGTAAAACTTTCCTGCTCTTACCATCTTTCCTTTTTCCTTTTCTTCTCTTTATAAGAAGTACTGACCCACTTACTCTGTTGTACACCTTCTGATACTTCTAGCAAAGGTCTTCAAATCATTGATTTTATATACATAGTTGAAGCCTTCTTACCTGATGCAACTGAGATTGTTCATTGAAAGAGAAACTGCCTCAAACATTTTTAAATTAAAGCATAAATGTGCACTTGTTTGTGAATTTTCAAAAATGCAGGTAAGATGGATCTGTTAATTGGACTGAAGCATTGTCTTTCTTTTTAAAGCATAGCCACAGGGTGCCACCACAAGTCTTCTAGATTATTACAGTTCCTCCTAATCATTTACTGTCATCTCCCCCACACTAGCTCAAAGGCATTTTCCTTAGCAATTCATTTTTACAAAGCATTTGACTTAGTTGGTCTAGAAATACCAACTCTCTAGTCACAGTTACTCCATTAATTTACATATCATTTAATTAAATTACATAATCGCAATTATTGGTGCATCTGGCATACAGAGATTGCGAACAAACACAGTGTCCTTTAAGTCCACCACACCTCAGCTCTGGGCAGGCAGACCAGGGAGGAGTTGATCATCTTGGTTTCAGGCAACTCCCGCAAGGTTTTTGCCACTACTGGCCAATCCAGTTAGTTGGTTAAGTAAGTGGAGGGCAATTAAGAGTCCTTCAGGGCACATTATGTATTTTCCCCTCTTTATTGTAAGATACAGAAACCATGTAAAACTTAATACCACCCAGAGCAGAGCAAAAGGATGAGCACAAACTAAACATGAATACTTATTTAAATAAATGTGAAACATTTTACTGCCGTCCTAAGCCAGTTCATTTCAATAACCACAGATAAATGTTTTAGACTGCAGATTTCTAAATACATTTTCTAAGCACCACAGTATACTTGATATTGGTCCTTCTAGGGGACTGGCATGCAAGCAGATAAACTGTACTAAGCTTCAAGGGTACAGTACATAAACTCGTTCATCCCTTTATCTCTGCATTAATGTGTAAAGTAATTTCCATCACAGCTGCAGGGAAGAGATTTAGTATTAGTATCTGCAGAATCTATCGGTTTTCTGGCCATGTAGTTTTTCTTTTCTTTTGATTTCTCTTTTTATCATGTGCTGCACAGATTCCAGCTGAGGGGTGGTCAAAGGACTTTTTGCCTCAGTAAAAAAATTGTCAAAAATTCTCTCTCTGCTGCACAATTTTTAAAGCTACTATTCAACAGTCAGCTTAAAAGTTTCTTCATTGTTGAAAAAAAGCAGATGTAACAAAAATTAACAAGATTCCTAAAGAGTATAAAATGAATACTTTCTAATCAATCTCAAATGAATACTTTCTCTGAATAAGAAAGCACTAACTCTACTTAGTCTTATTTTAGCTTTGTTAATTCTTCCTTTTTTTCAAGGCATCATTAGAGGATAACTACATGGCTTCACCACACTTACCTTGAACTTTGAAATATCTGACTACCCTTGACAAACAGTATTAATAGTTACATGTCCAATATTTTCTAACACTCAAAACTCCAAAAGTTTATAGGCAAACTACATTTTCCAATGCCCATCTTTGAAGTACTTCTTACATCAACTAACATTTTAACAGACCTAAATTTCTACTTTATGCAGTCACCCCAGATTATTCCTCATCCCAAACTGCAGCTTATTTATCCCAGTCTGATGCACTAAGTATATATATATATATATATATATAGAAACATCAATCTCAACAGAACAGAGGTACTTGACTTTTTCAAAAAGACAATTCCTTGCTTATCACTTCCTGCCATCAGTGGTTGGCTGGTGCCATCTTAATTTTATAAGCAAGATAAAATTAAGGCAGTGAAGTCAGAAATCATTTTCTGATTTTCTCTATAGATTTTCTAAGTCAGTACATATTAAGTAGCCATTTAGGTCTTATCATTTTTCCCCCTGGTGATTTGTTCTTGCCCTTTCGTTGTTCTCATTAACTCCTCTGTCAGAGTGTAGACAGGAGCAAGAGAAGTAGGTAAAATTCAAATGAGGTCATTTGACCAGTGACCCCTCCTATTTAAAGCAGCATCCCAAGAGACCAGTTTTGTGAGCTGGATTCTCTCCAAGGTCCAGTTGATTCTGGACAGATGCAACTTTGCTCCGAGGCTACAACCCTATTTCCTTCCAGATGTGTTGCACTGTGGCCCATGGGCAACAGGAGGAACCAAGCCAGTGAAAAGAGATGACTCAGGAAAATCCTTTCTCACACGGAGAAAAACAAGTGGATGTGTGAGTCATTCTTACCCTAAGAATTACAGACCTTTTCACTTGTTAACTTCTCAGACTAAAGGTCTGTCAGGAAACAAGGCTGTAAGTACTGCTTAAAACAGGTTTTGAAGATGACTTGTTATTTTTTTCTTCCCTTCATCCCCTACAACACCATTCAAACCAAAATCAATTGTGAGCTTTTGTAGAGCCCACAGGTTAAGAAAGGTTTTTACTTTCATAGTTAAATGGCTGGAAAAAATTAAAAGTAGTATTTCATGACACATGAAAAATCCATGAAGTTCACATTTGAGTGAATTCAGTGGCCATAAGTAAAGTTTTCATGGAATAGCCACCCCATTTGTTTATGTGTTGTTTGTGACTGCCGTTGTGCTACACTGGCAGAACTGAGTAGTTGCAACTGAGTCTGTATGGCCTGTAAAGATGGAAATACTGGCTATCGTTTCCTTTCTCTCTGCTTTTTCTCATTCTGCACAAACATTTCTGGTATCCGTACCGCCTTCAAGTCCACGTGCTTTCTTTATTACTTTCCATTTGTGCAGATTATTTTGTTGCTCCTGAAATCATAAATCAGATGCGCTACCACCATAAAAATGTTTTTTCTATTTTTATAATAGAAACTATTACTATGTGATTCTCAGGGTTTTCAGAAGATCATAAAAACAAATGATGCCTCATCTCTTGCAGATGGTTAATAGGGCTTAATTTTTAATATGTGTGAGCACATGAACTTATGCCACTCCTGCTAGATTTTTTCATACTTTCCTGAGTGTTGAAATTAAATGAATTTTGCTTTTGACCCATAATTGAGATGTTATTCAGTACAACTGGAACTGAAACCATTTATACTGTATTAGGAATGAATTCAAAATACATCAGTTTATATGACTGTTATTTTACAGAAGAATAATTTCAAGCAACTGAACAGCCTTTTTAGAGAATATAAGAAATAGTTTAAATAGTTCCGGATGTGACTTTCCTGTCCTGAAAAGATTTTATCAGCAAGCCAGTTGTCTGGAGCTGGGAGTGTACTGTCCAATGAGGTGGCCATGTTAGGGACCCAGGAAGGCCAGTGATGGCACCACCAGAGGGCTTAGGAATGGAGATTCTAGGGGATAGAGCCGAATGCAGGGACCTGCCCAAATAGAATCATCCCACCCAGGAAGGAATGAGTGTGCCAATCCCCAGCCCCCAACTCTCATAATCCCACCCCGCCTTAACCCATGTGCTAACTTCTTTTTCGAACTCAGCCCACTCGCATTCAAGTGAATAAAGGCCACGTTGCCCACGCAGAACCTGGACTCCGCTTCCTTTTGTTCATGTCTCGGAATAAGTTCTCATTTTCCGTCCTTAACCTTTCATTTTGGTGCTGAAAACCCAGGATGGGGAGAAGCCCCCTGTGGGGCTGAGATACACCCTGTCAGACCCACTCCTAACTAGACTGACTCTTGTTCCAACAAGACGAAGGGAAACAGGGGAATTTCGGTGCTTATCCTGATCCCAGGAAACAACAACCCAGAAGTTAGGAGAGCTGGACAGAAAAGAGAAGAGGGACAATGAAGGGCGTGTCATAGAGCAGACCCCCATTGTGGCCAGCGTGACCCTGCAGGGAAACTAGGAAAAGGCTTTGCACACAGGCCTCTGCGGGCCCAAGTAGTTTCTGGGAATGTTAATTACCCAGGGCTTTCAGCCTGCCCTGACTGGTTTCAGAGAAAGCCTTCAGGCAAAACGGGCAGATACGGGCAGTTAGATTAGAAGTTGGTCAGTGAGCAGGAAGTAAGGTTCAAGGTGTGGTGGGTGGGGTACCAATAGCATCTGCTGCCAACCCCACAGAAAGCTTCTTCCTGGAACCCATGGCTGCTTTTAGGAGGATGGGAAAGGTGGGAGTCGATGCAGGCAGGAGCCAGCCTGCTCTACAAGGCCCCCCTCACACCCTTCTGTCCCTTGGCTCTCCTGCTGTTGGGTTGGCTGAGGAATTTAGACCAAAAAGACAAGTTAGGTGGTGTGGCCCCTGCACTGTCACCAAAGAGGATGGGGTGGAAAGTGGGGAGTGGGATTGAGGAGCCCTTGGTTCTGGTCCCAAATGCAGAACTCTGGCCAAGTAAACAACTTTCTGTAGATTTCACATTCCTCATCTATAAAATGAACGTCGGTAGGGTTTCAAACATCTTTTCTTGACTACACTCCTCAGGTTAATATATATACAACCCCTCACTATAGGAAAATAACAACTTTGAGGTTTCTCATAGGCAATTGGCACTGCAAATTCCCCTCCTTCCACCTCCACCTCCCAGGAGATAGATGGATTCCTATTCCCTTTAGAGCCCATTGTAGCTCCACTCCTTTATCTATATGAAAGGCTGCCAACCTCCTAGCAAGCTGTCAACACACATAACTATGCCTGGACCTTCTGTCTGGGGACAGGCCACAATGAAATGGCTATATCAAGATTGGGTTTCATGATATCCTGCCTCATTGAACATTCTGTAAGCTGACAGGCACCCTGCCCTGGTCGTACCTGTGTTGGTGTGGAAAGGAAGGAGGCATAGTATTCAATTACATAAAGTGGTTTCAGCTTGCCTTTTCTCCCTTTAGTAGTTTAAACTGCAATTGAACCCAAAGTGATATACCCGTAACTTACCAACGTATACGTCTCCAGAGAGCATGTAAATAAAGGTGGTCCATCCTGGAAAGTTAAACCAGCAACATTAAAATGTTAGTGTTCACAATGCCAAAGGTCTCCTATTAGTATACAGAGTTCATCTTTACCAATAATAACATAATTCATCCTGCTGGCTGTAAAACACAGTGTTCAAGAAAATGGAATGGGAATGAGGCAATTTACTTTTTAGCATGATATTTATCCATACCTGCTTCTATTAAATCTTGTTTAATTTCTATTGAGCAATTTTTTAGCACTACTACAAAAGAAAACAAAGGCCAGACTGTATGAATGCTCACTATAAGTTTAACAACTGGCACGTTTTATTAGAATATTTTCTTTGCAAAGATCTCTCTTAGGAGATCTTCAGGTACTTCTCATATTTCTTTATTCCCCCACCACTCCTCTGACTGATATATCCTACACCAGGAATTGATGCCCTCCCCCATGGTTTATTGCTGTCAGAGGTCACACCCCCTATATATTCTTTTCTCCTACAAAAGTGGTCTCCAAAAGCTACTGTCCCTGAAGCTGGGAAGCTCTTTCCTTCCCTTGGGCAATGACAAATAAAATGAGTTGGGAGGTCACATTTTCATTCTGGTCCCCTAGGACGGTTAAGTCAGGAATACATTTAGGTCAAACCTCCTTTACCAAAACAGAAAGCTGAGGCAAGAGGATCTCTTGAACCCAAGAGTTTGAGGTTGCTGTGAGCTATGATGCTACAATACTCTAACCTGGGCAACAGAGTGAGACTCTGTCTCAACAAAAAAAGGCAGAAAATGACTATGAAAAGGCATTTAGGAATGAGTCCAAGGAAAACTCACCAGTATTTTTCTAGGCTTACCCAAATCATTAAAAAAAAAAAAAAATCACAAATAAGAGATAAAAATCACTACTTGTTTCTGAGTCACTGACCACAAGGAACAACATATGATACTTTCAACCAAGATCATAAGTGCGGTGGAAAACTAAAACACTCACATGACCTTGCCTCCTAGTATTGCCCTATGTAATCATCTCTCTGAATGTGGGCCATGTCTTGTGACTTGCTTCTAACCAGAATACCCCAATAGTGATGGAATGCCACTTCTGAGATGAGGTTACATCAACAACTCTGGCTTCCACCTTGTTCACCCTCTCTTGCTCCCTCATTTGCATGATCTGATGAAGCCAGGAGCCATGTTGTGAGCTGTGCTATGGAGAGGCCCATGTGGCAAGGAACAGAGAGCAGACTCTAGGCAACAACTGTCAATGAACTGAATGCTGCCAATAAGTACATGAGTGTGAGCTTGGAAGCACGTGGTTCCCAATTGCAACCCTGGCTGATACCTTGATCCCTTCTTTGTAACAGTCCCTGTGCTAGAGGACACAGCTAGACCCTATGAGATAATACATGTTGTTTTAAGGCATTCAGTTTGGGGTAGTATGTTATGTAGCATATAGAAAATTAAAACTATAAGACTTATTTAAATGTACACTAATGTGATTTACCATGCAGCTATAGTATGCATGGCATGAAAATATACTTCTTAATTGAGGAAGATAACAGCTTCTTTCCCTTTTTCCCTTGAAAGTAAACACAGAAACAAAAATATATGGACAATATTTAAGAGGGTATTTCAGTTTTTTACTGTTGCTGTAATAAGTTATCCTAAAACTTAGTGCCTTAAAACAATAAAAATTTATAATCTTATAATTCTGGGAGTCAGAAGCCCCCCAAAGGGCCTCATGGACTAAAATCAAAGTGTCAGCAGGACTGTGTTCCTTCAGGATACTCTAGGAAGGAATTCTTTTCCTTGCCTTCTTCAACTTTAGAGGCTTCCCCTAGTCCTTGGCTTGTGGTCCCTTCCATTTTTGATACCAGCAATCACATCACTCTGACCTCTGCTTCTATTGTCTTACTGACTCCCCTGAATCCATCACTTATATAGTCTCTTATGATGAAAGGGGACCCACTTGGATTATCTAGGCTAATCTCCCCATCTCAAGGGCCTTAACTTAGTTACATTTTCAAAGTCCTTTTTGCCATGTAACATAACACATTCATAGGCTCTGGACATTTTAGTGTTGATATCTTTCGAGTACCACTATTCTATCTACCACAGAGGAGTAGACTAGATGTTATCTGAAGAAACTGTGTTTACTGATCTACATATACTGCAAAGGAAAGTTATAAGGTGAGGAAAGCAAAGAAAGCTCACAAAATCAAGTTTTTCCCATATTATAATATTTCTCTATTTTCAACATTGAAGAACATGCTTTAAAGTATCTAGAAGCAGAGGTGCTGTAAAGGAGGATGGGAAAAATAAACAGAGTGGCTGCTGAGAACCAAACATTGATACAGTCAATCAGAAGACAAGGGGGCATAAGGACCAGAAGGCATAGATTTCTTGGAAAGGATCAATATTTTCCTAGAAATACAGATTTTTGTCCTTTCCAAAGAATGATAGCAGTGTTATCTGTAAATCAGTTTACAGCAAGGAAAATCAAATTGCCTTGTAAGAGGATGGTAAAAGTCACCGCAAAAAAAACCCTACTTATTCTTATTTTAGCCAAGAGCTAATATGAAAAATGTGTGGCCAATGTGAAAGGAATCTGGTACTGTCAGAGACTCAACAAATTGGATTCTTTTAAAGTGATGCATCGTCCAACTCAATTCCTGATATCAACTGCCTTCCAAATCATCACTGCATGAAACATCTGTTTTCTACAAGATTAGCACAACCCAGCAAAAAACGTGCCTAGCCCGAAGGAAATAAAGAGATGGTAAAAATCGATTCTAATACTATTTATGGGAAGGAATTCAGATAAAATTTGGTCTGATTCATGAGAAATGCTTCCAGTCTCCCTTAACTGGATTTGTCTTGGGACATATGCATTTTCTCAGTATCAGGGCTGGTATAGTAGCAGTGTATGCATCCATCTCTATCCAATTAGTCTGGTAACAATACAACCAAGTCAACATCAAATTAGTTAGACCACAAAGCTTATGCTAAAAGCCAAACATAACCCAGACATCCATGTCAAATCCCTTTACCATGAGTAACAAAACAGTCAAGATACAAACAAAACATGTTCAGCAACCAAAGGCTCACACATTTCACAGGATAGTCGATGCAACAAAGCACTCAAAGAAAATGAATTTAGAGAGTCCTTGGATTTGACAATGGAGTTTGACCTGGAAAGGTGATTAAGAAAAAAACAAAGAACGACCTTGATTCCAATGACTTCATAATAAAATTTACATAGGATAATTTTACCATCCAGAATGTCTGATTGGAGACAACCAGAACTATCAGATCTGCAAATAATAAGTGCTTTATAATATTTGAATTGTCTGTTTGGCAGTAGACAGGGAAACTTCAAACTTTGGATTTGTCACCTAATGCAATGGAAGTATGGATGATTATGAGTGTGTGTGTGTGTGTATGAAAGAGAGAAAGAGAGAGAGAGACAGAGAGAAACAGAGAGAAACAGAGAGAGAGAGGAGGGAGGATTCAGGAGGAAGAGAGACTGAGGAAGAAAGAACATGCTATACCTGGAAATGATGTCTTGGAAAAGACAAGTTCTTTTGCTTCATAACTGTGTTCATAACAGACTTGTTTTAAGTAGGCTCACAGAGACTCAATGCTAAATGTGCACATAAGCTACCTGATTTTGTATCCCTCCCTCCAAAAAATGTTTTTAAAAGCAAATAGGAAATGTCTAAATATATCATAGTAAACCCAGCAATATATAAAATATCACTGTTAAAGGGAGCCATGCAAGTAGATTGGGAAGGATTTCAATGAGGCATTGTTCAGTCAAATAAATAAGATGCAGAAAGAATTTATAATATGATTCCATTTTAGTAAAATGATGATAAAATAACCTTATGTATGTGTATATTTGAATGCACATATATGTTAATATAGAAAAATAAGTGTGGAGAAAACACAGCAAGATATAATTCAAGAATAGATCTGAGATATAGCCTAGATCTTGAATATATAGGAGGAAAAGGGATTGTAAGGAAGCAAAGTCAAGAGTAAGAGAAAAAAAGCACTGCTCTGAAAAGTTAAAGCACATGCACTCTCATATTCATGGTTCTAAAAATGACATATAGTGTAGGCATATGTTTAAGTGAATGAATCTAAAATTTTCTCTATACTTAGAAATAGCCACAATGAACCCC
>CAUYRH010133792.1:0-18809 GCA_963574655.1 Perodicticus potto
GGAGGCAAGAGACTCGCTTGAGCCCAGGAATTGGAGGTTGCTTTGAGCTGTGATGCCACGGCACTCTATCCAGGGTGACAGCTTGAGGCTCTGTCTCAAAAAAAAATAAATAAATAATGAAAACCAGGGAATATATTTCCCTTTCCCCAGTAGGAGTATAGACAGTCATTTATCAAATAAATGCAGAGAGAAATATAACACCATAATCAGGATGAATGCTGTATAAAAGAACTCCTTTACATGAAAGGTTCAGGGAGAAGGTTTGCTTGCATTTGTGACCCAGAAAAGATTTCCCTTAGAAGGTAACAGAGAGGACAAGGGGGGAAGAGTGTCTAGGGGGAACATTTTGCAAAGGCTCCATGGCAGGGACAGGAGGGGCAGGCTCTGGTTCTGAAAGCAGGCCGCGTGGCCCGGTGTGTGGAGGACGGGGCTGTTTCCTCTTACAGTTTATGTATTTCTCCTTTATCTGTTGCTGTTGCGCAAGGCGACTATAGTGGTACTTCTCAAAGCACATTTCAGAATGTTCATTTCGCAAAACATTAGTTGGGGGAAACGTATTCCCTAATAAGATTGGGGGAAAGTTAAGCAGATTTCTTTAAAGCACAGCTTTAATAAATATCGTTTTTCTCCGAGGGGAGGATTTAGTAAGTTTTCCAAGTTTAGTTCCTCTAATTAGAGCTCTCTTTTTCTCTGGGGAATCTCAGGCCTGTCAAGGATTGAGCATTTTGAAGACAGGACAGATGTGGGAGGCAGGTGGGCCTTAGTTCCTACCTGAACTTCTTCCTTTACAGATAGTGTTTCTTTGAGCAAGTCCCTAATACCCATTTTATAGATTTGTGTAACAGTCAAATGTTATGTATGTGACACAGCATTCAGTAAATATTTGTTCATGTCTGTGGTCTGTGGTTTCCAACTAGGTGCTTCTGGAACAGAGTCAGCATCATTATTCCAGAAGATGAATTGGACATTTGTGTTGGGCATTTGTGCATTTCCTAAGATAGGCCGCCGCTTTTCCTTATGTTTTATTTTGTGAAGATTAACTTTCCAGGATCTTTGTGTCGCATTTATGTTGTAAATCTAAGGTGTAACTCTGAGATCCTCTTTCTGGGTTTTTCTATAATATTTATTCATGTATAATATAAATTATGAGGGCAGTCTCCAACAGAGCATGTTTTATACCTGAGGTAAGAGAAACTGACTCATGTCCAACGCCAGATAACTATGACTGCCCCAATTAGGAGAGGGTGCCTTAGGACTCCGTGAAAATAAAGACAGTTTGAAAGTGAGAGTTTATTATTTTTCATGTAAGAATGTTTGGAAGAAATGGAATCATTTCCTTTCCTTCAGACATAAAGAAATATTTCTGTCACCTTACCTATTTTAGCAATTTCCCACTGAGAGAATTAATTTATGTTGTGGTAAAGATGTATCGTTTTCAATCTGTCAAGATCATTGGTAAGTTATTTGCTGCTTGAAGAATATTTAGTGTAAACATCAAAAATTAGCAGGGGAAATGGTTTCTTAAACCCCCTCCCCCGTACAGTTTTGATTGTGTTCATTTTTCAATGTTTGGAATGTTATTTTACCTGTAGTTAGAGAGATCAGCTTATGTCGCCTGACTAATGTGGTTTCAGTCACTTTCATTGCCAAGTTATAAAATTCCACATTTCTCCCTCCTAATTCATTCTTCCAAGTTCCATATTCAAGGTGCATTCCTGGTCAGAAGTAATAGTCATCCTGTAGAACTTCATTTATAAAATATTCTTTAAGATATATTTTCTTGACAGTACTGAATTAGAGCTCAGTTTCATCCTAAGTTTCAAGTATTTCTTAAGTATTTGGGAAAGTGGTCTTTCTAGTGTATCCATTCTTTCTCTAAATTATTATTAATACCTTTTTAAAGACTTTTTTTTTTCTTTTAGACAGAGTCTTACTCTGTTGCCCTGTGTAGAGTCTGTGGAATCACAGCTCACAGCACCCTCAAATTCCTAGGTTTGAGTGATCCCTTGCCTCAGCCTCCCCAGTAGCTGGGACTACAGGCACCTGCCACAACTCCTGGCTAGTTTTTCTATTTTTACTGGAGATGGGGTCTCACTCTTGCTCAGGCTGGTCTTGATCTCCTGAGCTCAATCATTCCACCTACCTTGGCCTTCCAAAAGTGCTAGGATTACAGGCATGAGCCACTGCACCCAGCCTTAAAAACACTTATTGGACCTTGTGTCCAATTATTGTTAACTCCTCAGAGCTAAAAATACAGGCCCAAGCTTCCTCCAATCTCTGTGGCTTGGGGCTAACCAGGAAGAGGATGGAAAATTTCAGTAAGGAGCCTGCTGGGAAAAGCAATGGAAACTGCCCCAAACCCTTTCTTTCTTATTTCCTTTTCTTCTTTGTTTCATCACCTCATTCCTTTGCTTTGAAGTAAAAAGGGAGAAAATTCCTACAGGGCTTGGGGACCCCTGGGGAAAAAAACTGAAAATACAAAACAGTAAGTCCCTGGAACCCTGGTTCACCTTCATTCGTGGTAACTCCTCCTTTCATGGCATTCAGACAGCATGGCAGAACTGGAGGACTGACCAGTTTAGTTCAGCCACAGTTTTCTCTAAGGGAGAAGCTGACCCCAGACAGCCAGTTTATGGAACTGTTATCTTGAAATTGGCCTTGGTAGGTATATTTAAACCCATGAAATTAGCAAATGCTACATATCAGGACTTCCCCCTTCCCTACTCTCCTATTAGAACATTGTTTTATCCTTTCAGTTTTTATCAGATTAATCTTAGTTTGTAGTTCAGTTGATCATGGTTCAAACTATGTCTGTGAATAAGCCTAAAGCAAAACTCAGTCATCAGTAAATAAATAATGACCATTTCAAGTAATGGATTACTTTGTTGCCACTCAGAACAATGTCATAATTAACTAAGCAATATCATGGAAAGGTTTACACATTATATTGTTAAGTAAAAAAGTCAGGTTATAAAACTGTGTGCAATACGATCTCAGTTTTATTTTTTACTCCCACAAAGTTAACCATGGTTACCTTAAAATGATATGAAAATGAATATTATTCCCTCTTTTCCCATTTTCTAAAATGTATATATATTACTTTATAATTAAAATAGCTTAGTGCATAATAATCAGAAGGTAGAGAATTACTAACCAGTAAGAAGAATTTAGTGGATTTTATTCCCATCAAATTAATTTAATTGACCTTTTAGAGGGATACCCTATAGGGTTATCCTATAGGAAGAACCTAGGTTAGCTTTTGTATCCATCATTAGAAGTCAAGTTGCCTTGGTTGTTGGTATGTGTTGTTTAGTTAAGAAAGTAATTCCTTTCTCCCTCCCATCCATATTTGCCCATTGAAAGTCAGGCTAAATGTTGATTTTATTTTCCTCCTTTTTTTTTTGAAGACAGAGTCTCACTCTGTCACCCTGGGTAGAGTGCCAGGGCATTAGCCTAGCCCACAGCATCCTCAAATTCCTAGGCTCAAGCAATCCTCTTGCCTTAGCCTCTGGAGTAGCTGGGACTATAGGAACTCACCACAACTCCCAGCTAATTATTCCCTTTTTAGAAGAGACAGGGTCTCACTTTGCTCAGGCTGGTTTCAAACTCCGGAGCTTAGGCAATCCTCCTGCCTCACAGAATGCCACGGTTATAGATGTGAGCTACTGCGCCCTCCCGAAATAGTAAGATTTTCAAAACTACCTCTGCCTGGGATCCACACCACTCTCCAAATTCTGATTCAATTGCTGTAGGTAGAGCTTGGGCATTGGCAGGGTTTGGGGTGTTTTTTTTTTATTTTAAATTTTTAATTATTATGGTTAACATTAGTTATATGTCTTTGTAGGGTACAATGTGATATTTTGGTATAGGCATACAATCAGGGTATGTCAAATCAGGGTAATTGCGAACCTATCACCTCAGATATTTAACTTTTCTTTGTGTTAGGAATATTCCAATTCCACCTTTTTAGTTATTTTAAAATATACTCTAACTTGTTACTGATGTAGTCGCTTTGTTGTGCTGTCAAACATTATCCTGTTAACTATATTTTTGCCTGCATTAGCCATCCACGCTTTATCCTCCTCTTCTTGCTACTCTGTCGAGCCTCTGATAACCGTAACTCTACTCTCTGTCTTTGTGAGACTCATTGGTTTTTTTTTTTTTTTTTTGAAACAGTGTCTCACTATGTCACGCTTGGTAGAGTGCTGTGCTGTCATAGCTCACAGCAACCTCAAACTCTTGGGCTTAAGCGATTCTCTTGCCTTAATCTCCCAAGTAATTGGGACTACAGGCGCCTGCCACATTACCCAGCTATTTTGTTTTGTTTTGGGTTGGTTTGGTTGTAGTTGGCATTGTTGTTTAGGTGGCCCAGGCTGAGTTCGAACCTGCCAGCCTTGGTGCATGTGGCTGGCTCCATAACCACTGTACTACAGGTGCCGAGCCGAGACTGATTGTTTTAATATTAAGCCCTCACATATGAGTGAGAACATGGGGGACTTACCTTTCTGCACGTGGCTTTTTTTACTTATTACAGTTTTCTCTAGTTCCATCCATGTTGTTGCAAATGGCAGGGTTTCTTTTTTGTGGCTACACATACTGTGTGTATGAAGGATGATTTCCTTAGTCATTCATCCATGACGGGCGCTTATGTCAATTCCATATCTTGGCTGTTGTGAGTCATGCTGCGTTCAACGTGGGAGTGCAGATTATCATTTCCATGTACTGAATTTCCCTCCTTTGGATATATACCCAGCAGGGGGATTGCCAGGTCACAGGCTGTATTTCAGTTTTCTGAGGAGCCCCCACCCTCTTCTCCCTGGGGGTTGTGGTCATTTACATTCTCACCAACAGTGTCTGAAGGTTCCCCTTCTCCTCATCCCTGCCAGCATTTGTTATTGTCTGTGTTTTTGATGAAAGCCATTTTAACTGGAATGAAGTGATATCTCATTGTAGTTTTTGGTTTCGCTTTTTTTTTGGCTGGGGCTGGGTATGAACCTGCTACCTCTGGAATGTGTGGCCGGCGCCCTACTCCTTTGAGCCACAAGCACCGCCCTCTCATTGTAGTTTTGATTTGCATTTCTCTGATGACTAATGATGTTGAGTAGTTTTTCATTTACCTGGTGATCATCTGTACATCTTCTGAGAAATGTCTCTTCAGATCCTTTACCCATTTTTTAAATCAGATTACTTGATTTTTTTTCCTTATGGAGTTGTTGGAGCTCATTATATATTGCAGTTATTAATCCTTTGTCAGACAGATATTTGTAAATATTTTCTCCCATTCTGTGAGTTGTCCCTTCACTTGTCAATTGTTTCCTTTGCTATGCAAAAGCTTTTCAGCTTGACATGATCCCATGTTACCTGTGTTTTGGAGGTATTACTCAAGAAGTGGACAGGAGCAGTTTTTAACAGCTCTTGCATAGGGAATTTTAACCTGCCGCCCAAGCTGAGAAACCATTTTAAAACATGACCCATCTAGCTGTAATATCTATGTGTTTTCTAGGTTAGGTTACCGTATTTCCACATCAGAGAAGTTACCAGGCTGTCTGTGTGCAGGGGCTGCAGATAGGCGTGCAAAGGGGCTAAAAAGACTCTCCCCTGAGTCTTCATGGAAAAGCCACAGAAAGAGTTGGCTGGATTTCTGATTCTAATGGCATCGCGTAGTCTCTCCTGGAAAATGTTTGTGTATGTATTTTGGCCCACTTCAAGGGAAAATATTCACGTATCAAGCCAGAGAAAGGCATTCAAGAAAATTAAATCTTTTTTTTTTGTTTTCTTATTTAGACCATTAATGTAAAAGTTAAGTTTTTATATCAGTTACTTCATATTCCTGTGTCTCCTGCCTTATACTAGACTCTTAATATTTCTTTATAGTTTTTATGATAAATTCTTCAAATCATAAATATTTTGAAAATGTTAGAAATTACCAATACATAGCAAATCATTTTCGAAAGTGAAGTGTTAATTTCCCCCTCAGGGTGGAAATTCCTCTCTAATACAAACTAGAACTGAAAGAATTTTATGTGGGATTAAAAGTTCCATCTAAATCCCTTCTCCTGTGCCTTTATTTTTAGAAAACAATATAAAATACGCTTAATAAGGACAGAAAATTTCAGGAAAAAACAACCAAAGTAAGATCTAAGCTATCAGACCTCCCCCCTCACTCAAAAGAAGAGAACAAAATGGAGGAAGAGCCTCAGAAAAGAGAAACCTTATTCTATTTAAAGGTGGGATCCAAGGGGGGAAAACAGTGAAATATCTCAGGCTGACCAAATTCTGTGATATGCTTTATGAATTCCTGAAGCCGTGGTTTGCTTTGTTGTTGTTGTTTTTAACAGATTCAGTGCTAAAGAGTTGAATGTTTGGAAAATGTAAGAAACATTTCTGAAAATCTTCCTATTAAAAAAATGGTCTTGGGCGGCGCCTGGGGCTTGGCGAGTAGGGCGCCAGCCCCATATACCGAGGGTGGCGGGTTCAAACCTGGCCCCGGCTGAACTGCAAAACAGAAAAGTAGCCGGGCATTGTAGCGGGCACCTGTGGTCCCAGCTACTCTGGTGGCTGAGGCAAGAGAATCGCCTAAGCCCAAGAGTTGGAGGTTGCTGTGAGCTGGGTGACTCCACGGCACTCTACCAAGGGCCATAGAATGAGACTGTCTCTATAAAAAAAAAAAGAAAAGAGAATGGTCTTGATTTCTATTTCCTTTTTCATATAAATGCTCTGTCTTATAGTGAAGAAGGAAGAGATGGTGCTCTATTATCTGGCCTGTGTTATAATCAGGGTCGTTATTCTGGCCTTTGTTTTGTTTGCTTGTTTTTTTATATACACTCTGTTCTAATCCTTGTTATTTCATCTTCCAGTTGACTAGTAGAACCTTTATCCTGCTGCCTGAGTGTCATGGTCAAGTCTTATGGCTACTTCTGCTTCCCCAGCATCTCCTGTGGCTACTTATTTTTAATTTTTTCTTGCTGTTAAAAGTATTGGTGGCATGAGAATGGCATCAAGGAAAGTGTTTCATTTGTTTTTTTACAACTATATCACTTAGATGAAAGCTTCCCAAACAAAACATTTTCTTGATTTGACAAGAACAAACCAATGGCGATTTGTAATAACAGATTATGTCTTTATATCACTTGACAGTTCACAAAAACATACCCATTCATCATCTAATCTTGTCCTTTTTGCTATTCAGTGAAAGTACAGGGCAAATATTACTAACATTACTTTAAAGAGAAGAAATTGAGGCTCACTTAAACATCTTGCCGAAGTTCAGATGTTTCCCAAGTGAGATTAAACACTGAGGTCCACGGCATCGGAATCTGTTTGTTTGACATAATATAATCAGCATCTATTTTGTCGTAAGGCACGATGCCAGGGTTGGGGTTGTGGGGCATAGAATATAGGCCATTTGGGTTAGAACTTAATCCCTCAGTAGAAGCAGGTTATGCACACGTGGGACAGACAGCCCCTGTGTGTATACATCATATTCACTATCAGCTGGGATTAGTAAGACAAGATAGACACACACACAGCATTATTTCTTGTGTTGTTTTGGTAAGGTCATAAGCTATATTTCCACTCTCATAAAATGTCTTTTTCTCTTTGAGACACAATCTCATTGTTTTGCCCTTGATGGAGTGCAGTTGCATCATAGCTCACAGCAACCTCAAACTCTTGGGCTTAAGCAATTTTCTTGCCTTAGCCTCCCAAGTAGTTGGGACAACAGGTGCCTGCCACAACACCTGGCTTTTTTTTGTTGTTGTTGTAGATGTTATTTTTATTTGGCAGGCCCAGGCCGGGTTCAAACCTGCCAGTCCTGGTGTATGTGGCCAGAGCCCTAGCCACTGAGCTACAGGCACTGAGCCTTTTTTTTGAGACATGGTCTCACTCTGTTGCCTAGGCTAGAGTACCTCGGGCAAGAGTAACACCCTGTCTCTACTTAAAATAGAAAAAATAGCTGGGCGCTGTGGCAGGCACCTGTAGTCCCAGCTTCTTGGGAGGCTAAGGCAGGAGGATCACTTGAGTACAGGAGTTTGAGGTTGCTGTGAACTATGATGCCATGGCAATCTACCAAGGGAGACAGAGTGACACTATGTCTTAGAAAAAAAAGTCAACACTGAAGAAATTGAGCAGTGGGCCTGGTAGCTCATGCCTGTAAGAGCAGCCATGGCAGCATAGCAAGGCTCTTCGTCAGCTACTGGGGAGACTGAGGCAGGAGGATCTGTTGATTGAGCCCAGGAATTTGAGATTGCAATGGGCTATGGTGCACTATAGCTACACAGTGCACTGTATCCTAGGCAGCAGAGTGAGACCCTGTCTCAAGCAAAAGGAAAAAAAGCAAAGCAACTGATACACAAAAGTCATGGGTGAATCTCAAAAACTTTAAGTTGAGCAAGGGAAACCATACAGGAAAGGGTATCTATGACATTCAAGTGCAAGCAAGCCAATCTGTGGTGACAGTAGGCGACTCAGTGGAGCCAGGTTGGGGAAGTGTAGACAAGAGAACTTAATAGAATGGTGGATGTTTTCTGAATCTTGATCGGGATCTTGGTTACACAGATGTATACATCTATCAAGCTCATCACATTATACACTTGAGATCTGTTTATTTCATTGCATATAATTTTTACCTCAACAACAACAAAAAAATGTGTTGAAGAGATCCTCCTGCCTTAGCCTCCTGAGTAGCTGGGACTACAGGTGACCCCCTGGCTAATTTTTTCAGTTTTTATTTGTTTTTAGTAGAGATGGGGGTGAGGGGGAGTCTTGCTCTTGCTCAGGCTGGTCTCAAACTCCTGAGTTCAAGCAATCCACCTATCTTGGCTTCCCAGAGTGCTAGGATTATAGGTGTGAGCCACTGCTCTAGGCCAATCATTTAACTTCTTTGTTTTTTTTTTTGGAGACAGAGTCTCGCTTCATCACCGTTGGTAGAGTGCTGTGGTATCATAACTCACAGCAATCTCAAACTCTTGGGCTCAAATGATCCTCTTGCCTCAGTCTCTCCTGCCCACCGAGTAGCTGGGACTACAGGCGCCCACCACAACCCCTGCCTGTTTATAGAGACGGGATCTCGCTCTGGCTCAAGCTGGTCTCCAACTTGTGAGCTCAGGCCATCCACCTGCTTCAGGCTCCCAGAATGCTAAGAATATAGGCATGAGCCATCGCACCCAACCCAATCTTTAACTTGAAGTACAGTGCAATTCAAGATTTCAAAGTATAAAGTATAAAAATATTTTTAAGGTCTACCATTTTAATAATACTTTTGTTTATTTATAATTTTTCTTTCATGTGATGCTGTACCGCACTTCACTTACATTTAGTCATAAACCTGAATTTCATGTCTACTAATGAACCATGTTGTTTAATCAAACTCAGTAAAAATAGTATGTCTGCTCTTAAGAATTACCACTCGAAATCTTGAAGACCTTCATAGCAGTGTCTCACCCCTTACTGGAAACACTGTGAGTGGTGAGGCTTTGGCCCTAAATCCTAGCCGCCTTTTCATTGTCGCAGCAGGGGTCTCTGCACTGGCCAAAAAAGTATCAAGAAGGATCACAAGGTAAAGCTGTTTTAAAGGGCACACAGGAAGACTGTGTTGCTCACTCCCCCTGCTATTAGGAAAGAATGCCATCTTTTCAAGCCAAGGTCCAGAGTGTACTCATTTGCCAACATCCATCAGTACACACTTGTCAGTAATTTTCCTTTGGAAGCAAGAACCAGAACTGAAATATTAGTGCTAAAGAAGTGACATATTGTAAGCCTGGAAAATGGTGTAGATTCTCCTGAAAACATGAATAAACAAGCACACTCAGGACTCTCAAACACTTATTCAAGATTTAACACTTAAAAAATTCCTGTTCTAGACAAACCAGTGTATTTCAAAGCGACTTCTCCCTGCCCCCTACCCCTGACAGTCTAAAACGCGGCATATTAAAATCAGAGAAGCCCTTTAATCTTTGTCAGTATCGTGGCAGCAAACTCATTTTAATGTCTTTTCCATGTGGCTCAAGTTTTAATAATAAAATGATCTGCAGGCACACCCAGTGCCATGTTAAAGAGAGAACCTGCAGAAAAATAAGAAAGCTTCAACATTTGTGTTTGCTAAAATGACAATTAATGTACAGAATCTCACTGCTCCTGCCCCAGGACTTTGGTCAGCCTTCTGGGAAATGCACTAAACGAAGTGGTATTTGACAGGATGGGGAAAGCTTAGGTTGCTAGAACCTTTGTGCAGCCAGGGATGGAGGGGTTGCTGGGTGTGCACTTCTAGTGCTTGCTACTAAACTTACACAGTTCCTCCTTAGAAAACTGGGTACTGGTGCTAATTTATATTCATCATTACAAGACGGGTTGATGATCTTATCAGATGAAAGATGTGTTTCACACAACACTGAGCCGAATAAGTGTTTTTCAAAATCCAAGCCACTTTAGACTTTATTTGGTATGGAAACTTTACACTGGTAAAATCAAACATGAGAAACTAAAGTTAGTTGGGGGCCAACTATTTATGAATTTGGCATCAGTTCATACAGTGATACACTGTCTTTTCTACCTCCGTACCCCAATTATTCCGTTTTTTTCCTTTTTAAAGGTAGCCAAAGCTTTTCAAATAGTTTACAGGCCCAAGGATAAATCACCCTGAAGGAAAATTTTGAATCAAATACCTAACCTGTTCTTGCACTGTCTGCCAGCTAAGCTTTCTCCTTGGGGACTGAGTCTCGGTGCATTTTCAGTTTTCAAATAAGAGTAAAGCAGATTTCTGTTCTGGCAAGTAGTGAATTGAAAGACAACAGACAAAGCTGTGTTAAGTGTGCAGTTAAAATTCTTGTCAAAATTTTTGACGTGTGATCAGCTGCATAGACTTTTTTTTTTTTTTTTTTTTTTTTGAGACATTGGCTCACTTTGTGGCCCTCAATAGAATGCCATGGTGTCACAGCTCATAGCAACCTCAAACTCTTGGGCTCAAGCGATCCTTCTGCCTCAGTCTCCTGATTAGCTACAGGCTCCTGCCACTGTACCTGGCTAGTTTTTAGAGATGGGGTCTTGTTCTTGCTCAGGCTGGTCTCAAATTCCTGAGCTCAGGCAATCCACCTGCCTCGAGCTCCCAGAGTGCCAGGATTACAGGCTGGAGCCCCTGTGCCCAGCCTTACATAGACTCTTAAATTCAGGAGTAAAAATGCCCTCAATATACATTTCTAGGGGCACATCCTTGGCCCTGTGCCTCCAAACAAAACTGTCCCATGTTCCCTGGGCTGAACTCCAATGTACTAACCCTTAGGAGGACTGTTGGGGGCGGCCAGTGGGACAAGACCCATATCTTGAGCAGGCCTCCACCCCCCTAAATACTTTCTAATATTCCCTCAAGTTCTAGAGCATTATTGTGTTGAAAGTCTCCCTAAAATTCACCTTGATGAAGTTAGTTTTGGCAGGGCACTTAGATGCTATGAATAGTATTTTACTGCTATTAAAAAGGAAACAGTCTTTGAAAAAGTGTTTAATTAAAGTCACTTGGTTTCTGTAATATCAGTGTATATAATTTAGAATATGCTATGTTTTGTGTAAAGGAAAATTATTTTCTTAAGGCTAACAAAATTTGACAAATAGCTAATATTTAAAAGCATAAAATTAAAGTGTCACAACTCAGTTGCAAGTGAGCTGCCAAGGAGACCTGGCCCAGAGCTGGTTATGAAGGGCTCAATGGACCACCTGTGGGAAATGTACCTCAGCCGGGGGGGGGGGGGCGTCCAAAGGAGATGAATAAGTCCCTTTTGGAAGTGAAAACCATAAAATTAAAATTATGAAGTAACAGCAAATATGAAAATTGGGGGGGTTTTAATCAAAGGAAAATGAAACCGTTTCTGGAATAACTGTACAGTAAATATGCATTACAGAAACATAAATATATCTTTGGTATCTAATACGTGGCACTTGATAAGTAAATAGTAAATTAAAAGTTTAATAGAATCTATTTAACACATTTATAAATAAACTACAGGGCCCTGTTTCCTAAAATGAATAAGTAATAAATATTCCAAAAAGGATTTTTTCCCCGTTTCTTCGCTTTCCAACAAAGGTCTATTTCTTGGCATCATCAAAAGAAGAAGTTTTGCTAAGACTGAAAAGCTTGTCCTTTGCCATGTGAGAGACCTTTAGCTAAAGCTATAAATGTGGCACACTGATGAACATTGTCGTTTCAATTCTGTCAGGCAAGGCAAACTGGAAAATGGATCACCTTCTATATAAACCTGAAAGTAGCTCCATCTTCGTGGTAGCCATACCCCTTAAAAATAGCATCTCAGGGCCTCCTAGAAGTTCTGTTTCCTTTGTCTGTGTTTTCTATTATAGGATAGCGTATTTTGGAAAGATAGGATTGAAAAGTGAATGGATTCTTTCACAGTACACTTCGCCTGGTGTTGTCTTCTGGAAAATGGAAATTTGTGGCTCCTTCAGAGTGACATCAGGCTGTTGTCTGCCGAGTGTTTTAGTGTTCTGCATTCATTAACCTGACGCACCGTACTGTTATTTAGATGCTCAGTGTTTGTCATTGATTCCTTTCCTTCACGGAGATACTAAACAGAATCAGTTCTGCATCCCAGTTCTCCACAGTCTTGTAATAAGTTGTTTTCCCTTTCTATTCATGATGCCGGTACACTGGAGCTCTGTGACTTGAAGGCAGCTCAGGTGACCAGAGCACGCTGTTAGGACACCTGAAGTCACAGGTTTAATTCTTATATGCACCAGTTTACTTGGCTACATCCTAGGGCCTTGAACTGTGCACTTGATGCTAGTTAAATGTCAAACTACAGGTATTATGGTCCCTTGCCTCTCAGGAAAGATATGATGCCTGTTAAGATGAAGAAATGGTATAGGTGTGAATACCCCAGGATCATGTGGATGGTGTAGGAGTGGGGCTGTAAGGTGAAGGTGGGAGTGGGAGCGAAATGGTAGGATTCTCTGTGGTCTGGAGCTCAGAGTGGTCTCATACTCAGCACCAATCCAAGTTTAGTCTTCTTTGGTCACTTTCCAAAATGTACCAACTGCTTTTGAAATAAAAGTGAAAAGTACATGTTTACTAACATACAAAATGTAATCATTATCCTTTTGAGAAATTATTTAACATCATATATCAGACTTTGATGGCTCAGTAATACTCCTCTGGGAATTCATTGTCAAGAAATAGTGCAGGCTCCACGCCTGTAGCTCAGTGGCTAAGGCGCCAGCCACATACACCAGAGCTGGCGGGTTTGAATCCAGTCCAGGCCCACCAAACGGCGACAACTATAACCAAAATATAGCCAGGCGTTGTGGCGGGCACCTATAGTCCCAGCTACTTGGGAGGCTGAGGCAGGAGAATCGCTTGAGCCCAGGAGTTGGAGGTTGCTGTAAGCTGTGATGCCACAGCACTTTACCCAGAGTGACAGCTTGAGGCTTTGTCTCAAAAAAAGAAAAAGAAAAGAAAAGAAATAGTGCAAAAGGAAAAAGCATTGTCCACAAGGATTTTTACTATAGCATCATTCATATTAGTGAAAAATCACAAACAACCTAAATGCTCAGTAGTAGAATAATTGCTAAGAAGGTGAGATGCAATGGGGTGAGCACCCTAATCCGAAGTGCTCCAAGACCGTCTGAGCACCAGTGTGACATCACAAGTGCTTAACAAAAACTTCATTTCAGGCAGAAATTATGTTATTTTATTTTTGTTTGAGACAGAGTCTCACTATGTTGCCCTCAGTGGAGTGCAGTGGTATCATAACTCACAGCGGCCTCAAATTCCTGTGCTCGGGTGATTCTTTCATCTCAGTCTCCCAAGTGGCTGGGAATACAGGCACCTGACTCAGTGGCCTCGATCTGGCTGAGGCTGGTCTGGAAGCTCAGGCAATTCACCCGTCTCTGCCTCCCAAAGTGCTAGGATTACAGGTGTAAGCCACTGCACCCAGCTGAAAAATTATTTTCAATTATTGAATAAAATTACCTTCAAGCCATGTGTATCAGGTGTATATGAAACATAAGCAAATTTTATGTTTAGACTTGTCTCCCACCCTCGAGATACCTCATCATGCATATGCAGTTTCCCCAAATTGGAGAAAATTTGAAACACCTTTTGTTCCAAGCATTCTGGGTACAGGATAGTCAACCTGTGTGTTGTTAACATGGAATATTGTGCAGATTAGGAATTACAGTCATAACAAGCGACAGGGAAACAGCAGCATGCAGTTAGCTGTGCTGCAATTCTGGGCCAAATGGTGTCTGGTGCTCACAGCATGGTTAGATGACATGAATTTTGGACTTCTTGTAGCCACGAACTTGTAAACAATTTGTTGAGAAGAATTATGGGTGAATTTATTTGTTTTTGTTAATACAAGCGGTTTGGATATGATTAAAAGAAGAAAGAAAAATAAAAATTCCTCTCTCTCTCAAAAAAAAAAGATGAACTGGTAAACGTATATAGGGCAAATCAGGTACTCAAAGATTTGCCTTATCCTCTAGTTTGGCCTGAGGGGATCACGGTCAGTATGAAAATATCGTGGTTATGAAGAAAACTACTCAAAATGTCCATATTTTTGTTTCCTACAAAGG
This sequence comes from Perodicticus potto, assembly GCA_963574655.1. Taxonomy (NCBI): domain Eukaryota; kingdom Metazoa; phylum Chordata; class Mammalia; order Primates; family Lorisidae; genus Perodicticus; species Perodicticus potto. Next base: position 14,575 of record CAUYRH010133792.1, read on the forward strand.
ACAGCAATTCCGGGTGAAAGGGGGCCACTTCCACCTCCTGCTCTTTTTTAAAATGATGGTCAGAGGGCAGCACCTGTGGCTCAGTGAGTAGGGCGCCAGCCCCATATACCAAGGGTGGGGGGTTCAAACCCGGCCCCAGCTGAACTGCAATAAAATGATGGTTAGAGAGAGCAACTCCTTTGCCTCCTTCCTCCTCAGTGTTGATGAGAATTGTTGGGAGAATGGCAGGTGATGCAATGGCTTTTATTACATGAGCTTCATTTTTTAACACTCCTGAATTTACAAGGTATGGCAGTGCCCCAAACTCCTCCCAATGAGAGAAAGCAAAGAAGGAAAAACAATATGGCGTAAAATAGCATCAGTCCTTCACACGGATGGAATTTTAAGACCAGAAACCTGTCTTGGGTACTGTTTTCAAACTGAAGTCACATTATCACTGGTAAGTCATGAAATTAATTTGTAAGTTATGACCAGCAGTTTAAAAAAAAGAAAGAAAAGCAGGAAATATAGTGCTTCACAGTAAGGATCCATATTACCCGGAAACAGAACTGATTCTGTTTAGTGTCTGTGTCTGTGTGTGTGTGAGGGAGGGCATTTTCTGAGTTGTGACATACTTTCCTTGTGCATTTTTCACTGCATCTTGGTCAGAAAATGTGAAAGCCAGTGGGTGAGCTAGTTCATCCCTTCGAACAAGTGCACTGTCAAGCTCAACTAGCATGTGGCTCAATTTGGTAAAACCAGTCCCAAGTCCCTGCCTCCTGCTTCCCACTCTCGTCCCATTCTAGCCTTCAGGGATGTCCAGTCTTTTCGGGGCAGGGTGCTGCACATTGGAAAAAGAAGATATGTCTTGGGCTACATATTAAATACCCAAATGCTAATGAAAGTTGATAAGCAGAAAATGGTCTGTGCTTAATTTTTGCAATAGCTGACATCACAGAGAAGCAAAACAGGCCTCAAATAATCAGCATGCAGCCTGCTGGCTGGACATCCCCCCGCACCACCCCTTGTGACCACACTGAGTCGCACTCATGAGGGCCCAGGGAGCTGCCCATGCTGGTTTGATTCCTTCCTGGCCTGAGGAGCCTGGAGCGCCCCAGATTGAACACAAAGTCCTTCACTGGAGATTAAGCACAAAGACAAGGAAGAAAGTGTTTATTTTCTTTATGGCTTTTTTTGGGTAGAAATTCCCCTTTGGCTGCTTGGTCATAGCAAGCGGGTCCAGCGTGGGGGCCGCACCCTGAGAGCTCGGTGGGAATGGGAAGGAACAGACGGGTGGGAAAGCTGCGTCTGTGTGAGTGGGAGATTATCTCAGGGCACATATGGCAGGGAAGCCGCAGTGCGGGGCGGGGCTGGCCTCTCAGGGCTCCTTGGAGAAGATGCTGTCCTGCCAGAACGCATTTGTATTTAGACATGAGACTTGTGAGGTCAAGGCCTCGACTTCACAGAAGCCGTTTGTCAGCTGAACAGAATCCAAGGTGTTTGGAAAACAGGTGTTTTCTCTCGGCTTGGTCCTGGGGTAGGTGAAAGTTATTCCAAGTATTAAAGCAAGCACACAGCCACCTACCTCTGTGGGTCCCATAAAACCTGAGCTGGAAATAGTTGTGAGTTCCTCTGGGGGTTAGCACCACAGCTTGTTGACATTTGGGAGAGCATTTTACCCCATACTCGGTTCAGACCATTGTGTCTTTACATACTACCTTCTAAAAAGTTGAAGGTGCTGGGGAAGCTGAAATGTTCTATGTAGGAAATATATGGCAGAAAAATGCCCAGTCTCTCCCTGTTTTTCAGAGAAGGCTCTGTCCTGTCCATCAGAGCTATGGGCCAGCTGCATTTTTCATTTTCCCTTATTCTCTTGAGTTGTATTTTCGTGCTCATGCCTTTGTTCCCCTTTCCTGTTCTTGTTTTGACAGGGAAGAAAATAAACGTGGTTGGGGATAAAGCTGGGAGTGCTGGCCCTCCAGCCACAGCCTCTGCCAAGACCTAGCACCCTCTCGGTAGCCTGCCCTTTGCATGGTAATTAGCTGTATGGGAATTTTCTCAGTAACCTCCCCAAGGAGCAATTTCACCAAAGAGTAACCCTCTTGTCTAGACCATACAAACCCATAAAGTCATCACTAGCTGGGATTTCCTAGCTACAAAGCAGCGATAGAAAAGCCTGCCCCTCGTCTTTGAGGGCACTCCAATATAGAGCCCTCATTGTGGAAACCTCCCCTTCCCACCAGCGCATACGTCGAGAGAGAGTGCTGGAAACTCTTCCACTAGACTCCCTCATACAAGGAAAGACACCCAGCTCAAGATTTCTGCTTTATTTGAACCTAAACAGCCTTGCCATTGCCTTGCATTTTAAACCTCGTCCGCTATCTAGGATTGTTTTTTTTTTTTTTAACAAACAAGTAATTTTTGAGAAAAATCTAGACATGCCTTTTCCTTTCTTCCTTGCCAAAGCTAATTATTAATCAGTGAGATTAAAGCAGTTTAATACTTGACATTTTTAGAAACTAGACTTGCAAAACTTACCCAGAGAGAGATTTAAAGGATTCAGAATCCTAATCCAGACCTCTTTCCACTTTCAGTACTTAGCAAAACCCTGACAGTTGTAATGACGGCAGTGTTAATGGGACTGCAAAATAGAAACATGGGCGTCCGGAGAGATACGGATGAAGGGAGGCTGTGTCCCTCAGGGACCCAGTAGATGCTTTCCCGAGAGAGGTGCAGTGAGATAGATGCCCAGGGCCATCGTAGAGTCCAGCAGAGTTGGCTTTTCAGAAATGTTAAAAATCAAGATTACTTAATGAGGAAAATAGGTCAGGAGTTATGATGTATTGAATATAACCTTTACGAAAGTAGGTTGAAGAAAGACCCTCTGGCCCTTCTCCATTCCACCCCCGCCACCCTAGGCAAGGGGCATTAGAGGGTTAGCCCACTAGCAGAAGAATAATAACAATGTTATTTACCACATTGGGAGAGACGGCCAGAATGTGCTGGACACTTGACTCGAGCATGTGATTTTATATGTAAATGCAGGCCAGAGGTAAGTTAAGTAACTTGCACTGGGTCACACTGCCAGTAGCTATGGTGCCTGGGTCTTACCCCAGGGCTGCCTTGCTCCTGAGACTCTTCTTCCAGGCTCTCAGTTCATCCTGTGTTCCTGGGATAATTATTTTCCAGGCATATCTAGGAGAGGTATTCTTGCTAATATACTGAACAAACATCTGAGTGCCCACCATGTTCCCAACAGTGTATTAAGATAAAAAACATAACCCCAGTAGCCCAGAGACTCGCTGAGTGTAAGGATGCAGATGATAAGAGCCACGCGGGTGCCAGGTTCTCTGTTAGGGTCTGGGCATGTAGGCAGGACAGACCCTCATGCAGCCTTTAGGGGAGGATCACAGAAGACTTACCTGGAAGCAGTACTAGCCAGTCTCAGTATTAAAATGAGTATGTCTTATTTTATTTTATTTTTAATTTTTTTTCTTTGAGACAGTCTCACTTTGTCACTCTGGGTACAGTCCCATGGCGTCACAGCTCACAGCAACCTCAAACTCTTAGGCTTAAGCGATTCTCTTGCCTTAGCCTCCCGAGTAGCTGGGACTACTGGCAACTGCTACAACGCCCGGCTATTTTTTGGTTGCAGCTGTCATTGTTGTATAGTAGGCCTCAAGTTTGAACCTGCCAGCCTCAGTGTATGTGACCGGTGCCCTACTCACTGAGCTATGGGCACTGAGCTAAAAACGAGTATTTCTTAAATGAAAAAAAGGAGGGTGTGCAAGGCTGGCTGATTCAGACTGGTGGGCTGGAAGGAAAATTCCCAGGCAATAAGAGTTTGCACTTTTTTATATGCACAATGGAAGCCAATGGAGGGTTTTTAAAAGGGCGATATCGGCTTGGCGTCTGTAGCTCAGGGGCTAGGCTGCCAGCCACATACACTAGAGCTGGTGGGTTCAAATCCAGCTCGGAGCTGCCAAACAACAATGACAACTATAACCAAAAAATAGCTGGGTGTTATGGCGGGCGCCTGTAGTCCCAGGTACTAAGGAGTCCCATGTTCTACCCAGGGTGACATAGTGAGACTCTGTCTCAAAAACCAAAAAAGAAATGACTATCATGGTTTGTTTTACTTTTTTTTTTTTTTTTTTGAGACAGAGCCTCAAGCTGTCACCCTGGATAGAGTGTTGTGGCCCCCTCTCTAATGAGTCGCATTCCTGGGGTTGCACCTGGGCCTTGGGTGCTTCCCG
>CAUYRH010133793.1:0-47251 GCA_963574655.1 Perodicticus potto
GGGAGGGGTGGGTGTGATTCCAGGGACCAGGAAGAGTGAGAGGGAGGGGTGGGTGTGATTCCAGGGACCAGGAAGAGTGAGAGGGAGGGGTGGGTGTGATTCCAGGGACCAGGAAGAGAGGGAGAGAGAGGGGTGGGTGTGATTCCAGGCACAGGCCAGAGCAAGAGGGAAGGTGGGTGTGATTCCAGGGACCAGGAAGAGAGGGAGAGAGAGGGGTGGGTGTGATTCCAGGGACTGGAAGAGTGAGAGGGAGAGAGGGGTGGGTGTGATTCCAGGGACCTAGACTGCCCAGTCTGGCCAGGGGCCAGACCTCACTACCCCAAGCTCCCTCTGCCGGGCCAGATCTGAAGCTTTTCCCTTTTTATCCTCTTCCAGGTCACAACTTTAGACTCTGATTCTCTTTTCCACCATTTCTTTCCCCAGAGAGCAGTGTCCCCACATTCAAAGCATCCTCACCCTGATCCCTGGAAGTCTTCTCCATGTTATAGATTAGGGCCTCAGAAAATGGCTGAGGCCCCCACATTGTTATTAGCCCCCCCAAACTGGAGTCCCCTTTTCTGCCCAACCCCTCCGCCCCCGCCTCAGAAGAAAGGCTCAGAAGCTGTGCAGATACTAAATAAAATTGAGAATGATGTTAAAAGCCCACTTGATTTGCTGCTTGATTTTCAGATCCCCCTAAGGTGACCCATCTGGCACTTCACCCTCCTTCCTGTAGAGGCTGGAGTTTCAAGGGGGAGGGTCTGGGTCGGCTTGTCACATGGTACAACCACAAAACCCAGGCCAGTCAGAGAGCAAAACAGTGTCCTGAAGTCAGAGAGACTACGTTCAAGGTCTGGCCTGGCAGATCACTCAGAACCAAGCATCAAGTGCCACGGATGTGCCTGCTGTGTGTGAGGCACTTACCTACATATTCTCTTTAAAGTCTCTGAGACAAACACCCAAGGCAGGTGCTATGATTTCTTTTGGTGGGTGAGCCCAGAACTCAGAGGGACTGAGGAATCTCATAGGGCCAACCAGGGGAGGCAGGCAGGGCTGGCCCTCACCTTCCCTGGCCCGGACCTCACCTACCCCAGAAGCTGACGGAGGAAACCACACCCGTCCAGTGGGCAGCACCTGTGGGCCCGTGGGGGTCTGGGAGAGCAGGCCCTCAGGGCAGGAGCCTGCTCCTTCTTCATAGGAGTGCCTGTTCTCCAGGAGCAGAGGGGAGAAGGGAAAGAAAAGCCTGGGGAAAAGAGGGCAGGAAATGCAACAGCTGCAGGCATGTTACTGACATCGCTTCCTTCCGGGAACTTTCTGAACTTGTTTACAAAGTTCGGGAGCAGGCTACTGCTCTGGATTGCGTCCTCCAACAAGGACGTCTCAGGGTGCGCTTCACACATCAGGGGAGCAGAGGTCAGTCACACAGGCCAGGTGAGTCCCTGTGGACTTGCCCTAGAACCGCGGGGGGAAGGTCCCTGGGCCTCGAGTCCCCTCTCTGGGAAACAGGGCTGCCACTTGCTACTTTCAGACTGCACATGGGGAGCGCACGAGCTCGGGCAGGAACAGGAGCAGAAATCAGTGCAGGGTCTTGCAATTGTCCTTGGTCCCCAAACAGTCTTGGAACCCGGAATTTTCTAGGCAAAGGAGTTGATTTCCACAAAAATAAATAGGAGCATCCGCGAACCTGGTAATGCCAACGTCTCATTTATCATCAGGCACGATAAAGATATTTACTGAGCACTTACTCTGCCTGAGCTACCCCAACTAGGCACCGGGCACCCAGGCATGACAAACAACACCCACGTTCCTGATTTATGTGAGAATTAAATGTAATACACGTAACGCCAGCACAGCAGAGAGGGCACCCCAGAATGGACCCAGCAAGGCCCAGGCGCAGGGGAGCAAGTGCGGATTCTGTGACCGCGTTTCTTTCTGGGCCTCTGCACTTACTCCTCCTACATCCTCAAAGCTTCCTCTGATGTCCTCGAAGGTTCCTCCCGGTTCTGAGTGATCTTCCAGACCAGAACTTGAACTTAGTCTCTGGCTTCAGCACACTGCTTTGCTCTCTGATTGGCCTGGGTTTCGTGGCTGCACCACTGCAGTGAGTGCTGTGCCACACGTGGCAAGCAGACCCAGACCCTCCCCACTGAAACCCCAGCCCCCACGTTTCTTTTGGGGCCTCTGCACTTACTCCTCCTTCATCCTGGAATGTGCCCAGCTCATTCCCCTCATTTTATTCAGTTCTGGGTAGGGCCATCAGGATGGTGGAGGTGATGGAACTTGACAGAGTCCAAGAAGAATAATTCTAGAATGTGACAGAGGGGGAAGGTGCAGGTGGCAATTTTTGCGACCAAAAAGCTGTAAACGGCAGTGGTTATCTCCTGCAACTTCTCAGAGGAAAATACATCTCTTGGTGAGCTACAAGATGAGGGTAGGATTGATTTGGCTAGATGTCTGTATGTTTTTTACAAACTGTGCATGGCGTAGGAAGAGAACAGTCTGCGCATTCAATGACAGCCCAGCCCAGGGCCAGAGGAAGGCAGAACCAGCAAAGAGGGTTCCTCTCCCGGCATCTGAGAAGCAGCATGGATGGACCTGGGAAGTTCCAGGCCCCATTCACCCTCAGCAAAGGCTTGAAGGCTCCCATGAGCCACTATCTTTCAGCCTCAATTCCCTCTGGTTAACTAAAAACAAATAGCTACACAGCCTGCAAGGGCTGCTCTGGCTTCACAGTCCTGATCTTAAAGTTTCCTTTCATTCTCAAGCTATAGTGATTACAACACATCCCACATGTTGTCCTAATAATAAGGATGACAGTTACACTAACAACAAAAACAACTGTGTATTCCCCATCCATTGGAAGCTGCCCATTTTTACAGCCTACATCTTCATTTCTCCCAACAAAATTAAAAGACAAGTATTAGGATTATTCATCCTTTCTAACCAGTAAGAAACCAAGGCACAGACAATTAAATGTCTAGGTTGCACAGAGGGGTAAGTGAAAAAGCTAGTTCTGAGTCTATGTCAGGAGGATTCGAATGCCATTGCCCTCTCCAAAATACATTCTGACATCAAAACCACAGATTTACTAGGTGTCAAAGAAAGAGGAACTTTTAAAGGGAGACACTGAGTTGATGAAGACAACTATGCCCGAAAGTTGATTCAGCACCTCAGGTTCAAAACCATCCTGTGTTACCTAACTGCCACAGCGCATGAGGCAGACGGGGGTAGATGGACCTGCCCATTTGCTGGATGAAGAGACTGAGGGGACAGAAAGTGGATGTGGCCACCTAGAAAGTGGATGACAGAGCTGGGATTCAAATCAAGGTTAAAATCTCCAGGTTCAGTGTTCCATCCACAATGCCAGAAATGGCCCATACAAGCAAATTGTGTTTTGCTTTGTAAACCTCTTAGCATCTCCCTGGGCTCTGGGCAGGAAGAGATCAGGACAGGGTGGGCCAGGGTGGGGCTGAGCTGAGCTGGGAGTTCAGCCAGACAAAGTGGGTCTGGCAAGGCCGGGAAGTCCGGTGGCCTGAGGTCAGTGAAATCCGGGGAAGTCACTGAAGGCCATCCTGTCAAGGGGTCCAAGCAGGCTAAGGGTCAGACTGGTCAGTGTGCCCAGGTCTGGCCATTACTGAGAAGGCACCTGTGGCAGCCAGTCCATTTGTGCAGGCAAAGGTCTCACCTGGGGTGACTGTTCATGGGGAGCCAGGGAAGGATGTCCTGGCACCACCAGTGGCATTATGCTGACCTGGCAGCCACCATTGGAACTCAACAGGCCACTACTCTGTGCCAAATAAACTGTCACTCATTGAATTCTCTGTTACACAGATGCACAGGATTTCCCGGCAGCTACCTCTGAAGGCCCCTCTGTCCCAGGCCCGGGGCTTCAGCGGGCGGCTCCAGGTCCCGTCTCCAGGGGTTCCCAAGCAGCAGGAGAGCAGCGGGCAGGACGCCAGGGAAACATCAAGGGCTTTGGGACAGCGGGAGAGAAGTCCGCAGGGAGGGGGACATGGGGAGAGGGCGGTGGCAGGAGGCTCTTGTCACCTCACAACACCCCACAACCTAGAGAGCGAGTGTCACTGCACTAATCTGCTGAATGAGACGACCGCAGCGCAGAAAGACGGGGAACTGCTAGGACACGCGTGTAGGGCACCTGGGACGGGAATGGTCTGACTCCGACACTCAGGCGTGCTCCTCAGCACCGGCTGGCCCAACCCTCCCACTCCCCGGGGAGGACACCAGCAAGTGCAGCCTGAGGGTGGCAGGGGCTTCAGTAGGAAGTACGTCCTGTCACCAAAGAGCAGACAGGGAAACCCCAGACACAAAGGCCGGGCTGACAGCAATTCCTCATCAATATTCCATTCACCACTGGCCTCCTGCACCCAGATGTGCTCCTGAGGGATGCCTCCCCCAAAATCAATCAATGTGTGTCTCAGAAAAGCTCGCGCAGGCTCAGTGCTGGCCAGGAGCGCCCAGGGTGCTGGTGAAGGCTTCAGAGCGTTTCCATCCTTCCCCGAGCGGTGGGGGTTTGGGAGTCCCAGGGAGCCCCAAGGAGCCTGGCCTGCACACACTGGGCCACACAGGGCTGCCCCCTTCAGCAGGGAGCTCCAGGCAGACCTTCAGAAACGTGTCTAGGTGCAGACCCAGCCAGGCCAGGGAGCCAGAAAACCTGGGTCCTGCTAGGACATTGGTCATGTCACTAACTGGTTTGGGGCCTTAGAAACATACCTGCACCCCCCCCCCGTTTCCTTCTCTGCGAAGATGAAAGGGTTGAGTTTAACCCCCACCTACCCACCTTCCTCTTCAATCCCACTGCCACAGTTCCAGATCAAGTCACATAATCCTGAAATCAATGTCCAGCCACTGGGCTTACCTCCTGAGTCTATCCTTTACCTACAATCCACAATCACAAACCCATCCCTGGCCCTGCCTTCTAGAAAAAGCCCTCAATCTCTCCTCCCAGACATCAAGTCAAATTCGAGGTCAGGGGCCTGTGTTCCAGGCCCTAGACCCCTGACACAGATCCCACACAGGCTTTCAGGCCCCTTCCCTTCCCTACTCCAGTGCTCACTTATACCATCCCCCTGCAGGGGGCCACTGCCTCCCAAAGCATTGTCCACTCCCTACCCCACGGGTACAGCTTTAAATAATTAATCCAAGGTCTGCTCCATCATGCAAGAATTCTCTTGTACTCAATCTTGTACTATAAGGATACAGTAGGTGCTCAATAAACGTTTGCAAGATAGTGAGACTCCCATGCCTAAGATTCCCCCCAGCTCCAACATTCTGTCTGGCGTTCAGGGCACCTGGATATGACTCTACTTATGAACTACAATGTCTGGCCTTCAAAGACATTTCTAAGACATTTGACTCTGTGGAATGATTCAGAGAAACTCCAAAGAGTGACGAATAAAAACCATTTTAAATGTGTGTTCACTGTCTTCCACTTTCAATGTGGCTAGGAGATTTTTCTTGTCATATTCATGCCTCTGGGCACCAGGGGTCATGTCAATTGTCATACATCCGGTAAGTAGTTATCATGCTACATCCTGGGCTAGATGCAGGAGAGAAAAATGCAAATGAAGCCCATCTTACAGTTCTATTTCAGGGGGCTCTATCCAATCTCGCAAAATGGAACCATAAAGCTTATCAGGACCTCTCGTGGGTCAGTTAATTGGTGGCCAGTCAACAACTGCCATGACTGCTCAGAAAACCTGAGGACCAGACTTTATTCAGACTCTGGCTGGCTGGATCTTCCTGAGGACACTGGCTACCTAACTGCATTAGGAAATTCTTCCAGAGTGTTAAGACAAGAGGCAGCATTTTACCTGATGGCCATTTCCTGGAGCCAAACTAGTACTTGAGAACCTGGGCTCTGGAGCCAGTATCCCAGGTACAGACCCAGGGTCAACCACATATTATTAGCTACAAGACCCTGGGCCTCAATTTCCTCACCTGTAAAATGGTGTAAATAAGGTACTTTACTCACTAGGTTTAAACCGGTTATTTTAAATATATCAGCTAAATAAAACTAAATTAGTTAATTACACATTATACACAGTGGGCCCTAGATATTATTTCAATGAAATGTAAGTCTCCTGAGAGCCGGGTTCTCTTTCCCTGGGCACTGCAGTTCTCCAGCACCTAGAATAGTGCCTGGCCATAATACGAGCTCAACAGATATTTGTTGAACAAATACATGAGTCATCAGGTTGTTGGGTCATGAGGCTCAAAGCCATGAGACCATGGCCAATGGCAGTAATGACAAGCATGCTTTTAAGTAGCTGCAATCTGCATGGGGTGCTGTACATACACTGTCTCCAGCCAAATTCAGGGAAGTAGGCCAAGATTACAGGGCTAAGTGGAGGTTCAAGAAATCTTACCACTGCACCTCTACTTTATTCATATGGGGCTTCTGACTAGCCCATCAGTTAAATTATTAGCAATCATCAGTAAATGACCAGAAATTCTGCTAAGGAAGCTCCACTATTCAGCCCCTGATGAACCTCTGCAGAGAAGCCCGAGGAAGTGCTCTCCTACCTGACTGTGATTGGAAAAGCCCTTCTGAATGAAATTACAGCCTGCCACAGACACCGAAAACAGTGAATAAAATAAATATCACTTCTGCATAAATCATTAAATCAAAATGGAAATGATGGGTTAATTTCTCACTTAAAGGGGATACTTTGAAACTAGCTCTCTTTGAAAAGGTGTCTCCATGGGGTGTTTATAAGTTTTCTGGGCTCAAGGCCATGACCTAGATGCTGATGACCTCTACTTGTCCCCGCCTCTCTCAGGGTCACTGGACACCAATCAGAGATGCTCCTACACAAACAAGATTTTCATTCCTTCAAGGAACAATGAGGCCCACCACATTGTAGGAGCATGACCCTAGGACAGTCCCTTGCCCCAGAAACCTTGCCCTCCAGCAGGGGATGAGGCCAGAGAGGCACACAGGTGCCATCAGAGCAGGAGAGGAGCCGTGACAGATGAGAGGAGTGTCACGGGAAGGAAGTCACTTACCCACTGTAGGGCGAGGAGGGGAGCCCAGCCTTCCCCTAAGGCTTAGCAATGCCTCAAGTACACAAAGGTGGGAAGCACAAAGGTATGGCAGTTTTCTAAATTATAAAGAGACTACAACTTGAAAAAATGTACACAGCTATTAATGAAAGAGAAGCAGAGTGTGGTCTCTGGAGCTGCGGTTCTGGGTCCTGAGGCTTTTCCCTTGCAGCAGCAGAGGCTCTGCCCTCTTGGCTGGATACTAAAACCTCAAGGGAGGTGGGACCAAAGTGAAGGCATAAAGGGAGAGCAGAGGTGGGGACCAACACCTGAGAAACAGAGCCTTGACCTCCGTCAGTCAGGGAGGGACAGAGACCTCACCCACGGGGAGGCGGGGTCTGCACATCTGGGCAGGTGGCCCTCAGAATACCAGAAGCCCCAGGGCTGCTGAGTTTCCGCAAAGGGTCCCAGCTTCCACCCTGCAGAAGCAGGCTCTGATGGGCTTCCACAAAGCAGAGGAAGTGAAACCTGCCACGTTAAGAGATAAACATCTTCAAACCACGGAAGGAACACGTCAAGAGGCATGTCTCTCAGTTCACAGGGGGCATTTCTGCCCAGGGAAAGGCCAACACTGGACTGAGACCAGGAGTGGATGGTGGGGGTGGCAAGAAGTGTGGGCCCAGGGGATAAATCCAGCCAGGAGAAGGCAAGCAGGGGGTGCTGTAGGAGGGGTGCCCCCACTTCCGCTGGGCACTCAAGTGCTCTTCACCCGCTGAGGGAGTCAGACAACTGACCCCATGTGACCACAAAGGGCCACCAAGTGCAGAGGTGGCTATGATGGACAGGAGCTGCCACCTGCCAATAGCTGATGGACAAACTGGGCACAGTTCCACCTGAGCCAATTCAATTGCTTCTATGAGGAAAGTCTTGTCATTTCTACTTTATAGATGAGGCAATCTGGGCACAGTGGTGAGGTCACTGGTCAAGGTTAAGTTTCCTAATAAGTGTGCACTGCCATGCAGATGGCACTTGGGCCTCCACCTGGAAGCAGCGGACCTTCTCCAAGCTCCTGCCTCCCCCCCCCTCACCCCGGAGAACAGGTGACCAAGCAGATCACCCTGACAGCAAGCAAAGGAGCGTGAGGTTGCAGAGAGCCAGTTGCTTTCTGGGGATGTGTCACTGCCTTCTATCAGATTCAGGGCCCAGCCCACAGGCGGGGCCCTCCTATTCACACAGGACATTTCGGATTTTACCACAGCAACTGTGATGAAAGGGTGTGTCCAGACGGGTTCAGTCAGGGTTGGGGAGTAACTTCCTCAAAATGTGGCTCAGGGCCTGTGGGTCCTGAGGCTTTTCCCTTGCTGTGGCAGAGGTTCTGCCCTGCACACACGCATCTCTGAGATGCAGCAGCAACAGCAGCCTCCCAGAACTGCAATAGGGAGGCAGGGCCAGGCCTGGAAGAGAGGGACCCTCCGCTCCCTGCAGGAGCCTGTGGCCTGTGCCCCAGAGCAGGTGCAAAGGGGCCTTCGGGCCTTTCTGAGCATCACATTCCACAGCCAATGCACTTGACTTGCTGACCCTTTTGGCACTGACTTAATGATTACAGTTAAAAGGAAGACAGGGAAGGATATGGCCAGAGTCAGAACTTCCACATCAGCAGGTGCCGCTCTTCACCACGTATGCTGCCAAGGACAGCAACTTCATTGTTCAGGGGCCCCCTGTGTCCTGGGAACTGCCCACCCCCAGTGGCACTGCTCATCAGGGACAGTAGTGGCAGCTGTCTCCTCACACGTGTCTGGCTGGCCCCTCGTCGCTGAATCATCTCACTGAGGTCTCGTAACTGCCCTGCAGGAATGCATTAGTATTTCTACTTTGAGGATACTGCAGCTCAGAAACATAAATGACAGAGTCCAGGCAGCTAAAATGTGGTAGACTCAGAATCTGAAGCTGGAACTCAAATCAAAGTGAAGAGGCAGAAGGTACACAGGCTCCGAGTCTAAATGCAGAGCGGGGCATGGTCATGCATGTCTGTGTGCAAAGCTCCCCTGGGGAACTGGATTTGAGGGGCTGACAGCTACTCCAGGGATGTTTTCATGGGTGGCCGTGGATTTGGAGTTACAGATGGCCACAGCCCAAAGTCTCAGCACGGGTGTGGGCCCAGGTCTTGTTCTGTATCAGGTGAGGCTCAGGCAGTTTCATTCTGTAATACCTGCACCCTCGATCACTTTCAAGCTCATCAGAGAACAAGAAGTACATCCCTGAGAGAGAGAAGACCGAGGGGTCGACATGCAAAGAGGTGGGTAATGATGGCAAGATTCACAAAGCGGCACTCCCCACAGTTTAAGGGTTAGAAACAGACAGACACCAGGGTTTAGTTTTCAAAAGCCTTTCAAATTTAACCCATTGCTTCCTTATACTTTCAATGTTGTTGAGAGAGAAGGGAACGAAATTGTTGCAGCTAGGAAGGAAAGCGAGTTTGGTCAGCATAGATGCTCCCTCCCAGGACTGGCCTCACGTTATCCCCATCAGGAAACACTGCGATGTCCTCCGTACAGGTGACTAGCGAGGCCAAATAACAGAGAATTTGCCAGAATTTAACTATATTCTGCCAGGAAGCTGGGGAGAAACAGCAAGAGTGACAAAAACTAGAAGTTTCACATTCAGGAATCAAGGGGTTAAAAAAACAAAACAAGACCAAAAAAAAGGATAACATTTCCCTTTCACAAAAAGTTGACAGCTGCATTAAAAAAAAAAAAAACCTCCTATCAGCTACTGCTGGAAACATTTAGAATCTCCTTGAAAATAGAAGCAACCTTTTCAAAGCTGCCCAGGCAGAGACACTTGTCATGTTCCGGACAGGCAAGACCACTGGGACTTCTGCGTGACATGGGGCGGAGAAAGGGCTCTGGAGTGAAATCATATGATTTCTAAGCTAGCTGTACCCTCAGACTGGCCATGTGACTTTCAGAAAGGTCACCGGCCCCCTTTCCCCCCATGTGGCCCAGTGACCTCACCCACCAGACATGGGACAATCATTCTTCCCAAGACCCCAGGGGCTGTGATTCGCCAAGGCTGCTCATCAGACAGCAGGAAGGTGAGGCCAAATGTGCCCCAGATACACCACGGAAGAGTGACAACCAGCTCCCTAAAAGTCCCTTCTTATTTCTTCCTGAAGTTGGAAAATGCTCTTGAGAATTGAAAAGTACTTTGCTCTGACACATTTGCTCCAAGGAGCTGTTTTGGTTTCACATTTACATCAGACAATCTCTTCTAGTTCTCTGTGGAAAGGGTCATGCTCTTTCACAAACGTCGAATGTAACTCCAGACTGAGAGTCAGAGACCCACAGTCCTGAGCAGGTTTCTTATATCTGGAGGTTTCTTCTCTGAGCCCTGGGACATTGAGGATTTTGGCTTTATCACAGCATACTCTTTGGGACTCTTAACATCCTCCCATAAATTAGAAGCGTGGTCTCAGAGGGAAAGGTCTGACTTGCACATTAGGGCAAGTGCATTTGCCCCTCGAGCTCTGCCTCCTGGCAGCAAAACAAGGCTAAAGCATGGACCCTGTGGAACCTCTGGAGGCCACTCCTGTGCTCTAGGATTGGGACATCCATCCCACACTGCTCATTTCACAAAGACGTCTTCACTATGAGGGTGTAATCCCTGGCCATCCATCCCTTCTACTCACTGATGCTTGAAAATGCCTCTCTTAGGAAACACATTCAAAGATGATGCTTAAAAGCACAAACCCCGTGAGAGAGGGGGCATTTGTGGTCCTCACACCTGCCGGCAGGGCCATGAACTTGATGAGAGCTGAGTTACCAGAGAATATGGCTTTGCTTCTGCTCAGTCCCACATATAACTCTGAGACTTACCAGGCTGGACTTTGGAGTCCTCATCAGTACAATGATAGCCACATCTCCAATACGGATAGAGAATTAAGTTAAACTATAATCTTATGGTAAAAGGTCAACAAGTATCACTTCTTATTTTCATAGATACAGTTCTTAAATCTCCAAGAAAGGTAGAAAACAGAAGGATAAAGGGAATCCCTTTGCCAGCATACCACTGAGAGTTGGCACCTATTCATGTTCCAAACTAGAATATTCAAAGAACTTAGAACAGATACAACAGAGCTCAAAAAACAGAAGGACAAGGTGCATGAGACCAGGGGGTGGGGAGAATGGAAGAGGTGGACAGGTCTTATCCCTTCCACCTGGTCCCTTATGGACCAGCCCAAGACCTCAGAGGGTGTTAAAGGTGAAATCTAGGTAAAGAGTTGGGTTTCCAAGGGCAGGGAAATCTGAGCTGGAGAAAAAAAAAAAGCAAAAAACAACACTCTTTTCTTCTGTCTGTAAAGAAAGATAAAGGCCATCTATAGACAAAGACCAAGACAGGAGCTGGTCCCTACATGAGGTAGAACCACCTGAACAATTCCTAGAATCCAGTGAGCAATGAATTTGATTTTGTTGCTTCCATCCTTCTAAGAAAATCACATTCTTAAAAAGAAAACAGTGGCTCAAAGGAATTTTTAAAATCAAAGTCAGCTGAAGAGAAAGCTAGTGGGGTTTAGTAAACACTAAGTAAAGTTAACAGCAAAACTGTGAATAGAACCCAGATGCCCAGCAGCCTGTCCAGCTGTCTCCTGAAATAACCAAGACCTTCATGGTGCTGGGCATTCGCATGGGCAGTTTCTCCACCTGGAAGCCAGTCTTTCCCACGCTGCCTCTGAGACAGTCATCCGTAAAGCCTTGGCTCTAAAATAACCTTTCCTATAAAACCTTCCCGGACTCTCCAGTCCGACTTAGACCTGTCATCCCTCCCCCTTCCTACCCTGGTTCTCTCCTGACCCAGCACGAACTGCTATTTGGTGCCTGCCACATTTCCTCTATAGGTCAGTTAACGAATTCATTTTGATATTAACAGTACTAAGAATTGTGATTAATACACAACATACATTTAGGGAATAGCTGCTCATTGAGTGAGTGGATGAATAAATGACAAATGGCTCGTTCTAGGCACTGAGTATTCTGAAGGTAGAATTTTCAAATTCCTGCCACATAGGTTTGCAGCCACCTTCAGAGTTCATGACACAAGACCACAGAATACCCTGGGCTTTGTCCTTCGCACACTGGATGACACCTTTAGAGAAGTTGCTATTAGCTTTCCAAGGGCGCTTATAAATCTGCGTTCCCCTCCCTTCTGCCCTCCTAAGCTTCCTTGCACTCTTGACACAGGCAGCAGAAACACCTCCATTCATTCCATCCTCTCAAGCGGGCTGCAGGAGTAGCCATCAGGGTCTGAACAGGAACGGGGCTTACCTCTCTTCGTCCTTGAAGATGAATTTCCGCAGTTTGAGGTCCCGGAGGACCAGCCCCCCGTCGTGGCAGTGGGCCACCGCCGAGGCGATCTGATAGAACAGTCTGGCCGCCTCCTCCTCTTTCAGCTTCTTGCAGGTACGGACGAAGGAGTGCATGTCCCCATAGCTCCGCTCAAAGAACACATAGGCTTTGGTCTCACCCAGGATGATTTCAGTGATTTGATTGATGTTGCTATGGGCAGACAGGCAAAAGCACGGTGCCAGGGACTCCTGGTAGCAGCTGATATCAAACACCTAGGACGGGGATAAGATCATAATCAGACGTGCCTCCTGCACAACCAAAACACGCCATGCTGACACCTCCCATAGGCACAGTGGATCCGATCCAGATCACACCGGCCCTGCCTTCCATCAACCGTGTGGCACTGAACAAGCCACTGACCTCTCTGAGCCTCCAAGTCTTCATGTGTAAAATTGGCAAGTGACCCATGACTCACCATTAGGAAGATTATACCAGAAAACAGGGCAAATGGGCTGTGCGAAGTGTCAGGCAGTACACAAATGGTTAAGTTTGACTGTTTTTTTCTTTAGCCCACTCACTCATGTTTACAGAACTATGGCAAAATCTGGGAGAAAGTAACCCACCCAAGACATACAGACAATGCCCATTCTCCAATGAAAAACAAAACAAAACAAAAAAAAGTGCATGACATCGCTTCTCAGCCTTTTGGCTAAGATCAAGTATAAAAAATGCACAAGAGCTACTATGTAAAATATTAGCAATTAATAGATTAAATATCTAAATTTTGCCTAATTCAATATGTTCATTTTACAGATGTGAGAACTGAGGCTCAAGAGAATGAGCCAGAGCTCCAGCCCCCGGTGGCAGGGCTAGGAATAGGATGCAGTCTTTCTTAATAAAGAAGCTGACTTCTTTCTCTCCTCTCCACAGATATCTAACTCAATGAAACAGTTATGCAACGGTTTTCTATGAATCAAAATTAGCCTGTGAAATGCCATTTCATTGTAAGCTTGCTTAAAAAGAAAATGTACCATCAATACCTTTTGAAATAGACCTAACAGAAATTAACACTGCAGAGAATTTTTGAGGTTATTAACAACAAAAAAAGGCTTTCATTCAAGTCCTCCACTGAATCAGAAATGTAAGTTTCTGGGTTTGGAATGTGGTTTTCCTATCTTCCTGGAGCATGGGTAAAACAGATCTCTTTGGTGTGTGTGTCAGCGAGGGGCAAGACTGGGTGTGCTTTGCTGGAAAGCATCGGTGACAGGAACACTCAAACAATATACTTTGCATTATCAGTTCACAATCATTTAGCATCTTCCATTGCTTTTTCAGTTTAAAACATGTTGTCCTTGATTCTGATTTTGCAATGTGGTAGGGAAAATGCTGGACTGGAAATCACCAACCTTGAGGCTGTAATCCTGGCTGGGTCATCAATAATCTGGATGAGATGGATAAAGAGCTTAGGGTTGTTGGACCTCCCTCCCCTTCACAAAATAAAGACGTTGATTTAGAACACTGTTAACCTTTTTTTAGGTCCTGATCTCACATAAAAGCTGATAAAAGCCCTGTCCCCTCTTAGCCGACAATGCCCATTCTCAAATGCACTCATAATACTTGATTCATTTGAAGAAGCTCTGCAGGCCCTGGAGGCCCACCCAAGGACACGGCCTGCCATTTAAGAATCTTTGCATTAAGGCACCCTAAGCTGCAAAAAATAAATTAAAAAAAAAAATCTGTGAGTCAAACAGGGTTAGTAAGAACCTCAAGAGGGCTGGTGCTAACCTGCCAAGGAAGCAAAGTTAACAGGAACGTTGTGAATGAACCATAATGAGGCATCTCAGGAAAGCGGCACAGCTGCTGCCTCTACAACCTAGAATTTAAGAATGAATACTTCAACATCTCCAGAGACCACAAATCACACCCTGATCCTGTCAAATGATGACCTCAGAGCAGTGACCTCACAGGCCTGTTCAATTAAGAATCTGAAATGCTTGAGTCAACTTTAACACCCAGACTGCAGGCAACAGAAACCGGGGAAGCCTCAAAAATTGCAGAGTAATAAATGTTTTGCAGCAGCTAATGTAAACATGCTGCATTATATAATGAGGATGATGTGTTCCCAAGCACCAGGCTGCAGGTTCCATCGCCAGGGTGAGCAGAGTTATAATTATTCATAATATACTTCCTGTTCCAAGTGCATTAAAAGGAAAAAGAGGATTTTTTTGCTCAGCACTTTATCCTGCCCCCATGTTGAAAAACTGAATGGATATAAAAAGAAAAAAAAAAAATAACATGTTAATGGCAGTTTCAAAATGTAGCCCTTCCCTTTGTAGAAAAGACCAAATTCTAAGATGGTGGACAGAATATGAAAAATAAAATAAGTACTTATGTTTACCTGAATGGGAAGGAGCCAAACTTTTATTAGTAGCTATAACATGCATTTATGGGCTTGGATTCGTATTTAAACCATCACCTTCAAGTGTAAAATCAAGCCATAAGCCTGGTTGCCAGCTTTTCTTACATGTTTAATTTGGAGCCTTAGTTATATAATGTGACAGTTCAGATAAGGCAGTAAGATTAGACAATCATTAATAACGTTTGCAGGGAAAAAAAGTGCCCATTCTGCCAACATAGTAATTATGTCAATCTGCACAGTAGCTACCAGCATTTCCATGAAAACATACACTTAATGACTCCCCAAAGCTCCTTACTTCATTTGCCTAGTAAAAGTAGGCACATGGCAACAATAAGCAACCTTGATCATTTTATTTAAATTGGCCCTGGAATTTCTCTTCCCCCAGGAAGAATCCTGCTCTACAGTCCTCTATGATAAATAACGTCTTTACATTTGACCTGTTTTTGCAAAGACTTTCTTGTTCGGTTAATGCAGAACTAGGAAACATGAACCCTGTATTTTAAGATATCAAAAGGAACTGGATCCAATATTCAGATTTCTCTGAGCTTTAAAATAAGCTAAAAGTTACATATATATATGTTACATTGTATGTATGTAGTATACATTATATGTACAACATAATGTATAATTATACATCATACAACACAATATACATTGTACATATACAATATAATGTATTATATATAAATTGTATATTATATGCATACAATGTGTACATATATAATTTACAATTGTATATATAATTGTATATACAGATATGTATATACAATGTATACTAGATATACATTGTATACTATATAATATACAATTAATATACAATTATAGTTGTATATTATATAGTATACAATGTATATACAATATAATTGTATATTATATAGTATATATGTATATCTATAGTATACATTGTATATACATATCTGTATCTGTCTCTGTCTCAGGATAGTTCATAGAAGTAGTCTTATAAAACTTGCTTGGAGCTTTCTAAAATTTATACAACTATGCTTGTTTAAGAAGTCACCCACATCCCATTTGGTAAAAAGTCAGGAAAACAGAAGCTGCTGTGTCTTAAAGGGATGACCTCTGTCAAGCAGAATGACACTGCATTTAAATCCACTTGCAGCCACGCCGTAATTGGTGAGGGGCTGATTCAATCTTTGAATAACTATGCCAACAGATTAAGTACAGTTTTAGGCCAGAGAGCAAGTCTGCAAATGACACTGTAAGGTCAGCCCAAAGTGAAATATGTCTTGAAGAATTTGAAGGGAGAAAGAGTAGAGGCCAGAGTCACCTCTGATTTTAAACAAAGAAATAACAGCCAGATGTTCCTGCAGAATTTGGCTGCCCATTCCCTTTACTTAAAAGCATCTCCAGCCTTTGAAAAAATATTAAAATGCTGTACTGAAGTTGAGCAAAAGGAGTGAAAACACTCACTGCTGGGTGACTGTGCATATTTCATACAAGAGTGACGGCTCTGTGGAACTCATTCATCTCAAAGGACGACTATCCTATTGTGCAACCTTGCAGGATTTCTGAGAATTCAATCCAGCTCTGAATAGGCTACCGAATTTTGGTTAACCAGGCACAGTTGCTTGGGTCTCAATAACTTGCACAAAATGCAAAATACCAAATGCTCAGTATAACCAAAAAGCAATATTTAAAGAGTCTCCAGTTTCCCCCATTTTTTGTGAACTGAGCAATCACAAAACTGGAGCTCTCCACTAAACCCAAATTTTGCAATGAAATACTCCAGTTCAGGTTGAAATAAGCCAAATCCACAAAGCAGTCTGTGGTGAATGGCCAAAGTGTGATGCATTATTCGTAGCACAGCTGTGCACAGTGCCCATTTCAAAGGCAGCATGAGTCCCCACTCTTCCTTTACCCACCCCCAAATAGTGAGCAAATCTAAAATTAAGTGACAATGAATTCTTGATCTATATCCAAATTCTGGGTAATAGTATGGTGTACTGTAGTCATTTGTTTTTGCAACTATTCCCTGCTCGTCCCCTTGGCTGGGTGCACACAAAGATCCAGACACACTCACACATACACAAACCAGTCTGTGTTCAGGGTCAAAGACAAAAAGGAAACTCAACTGAGAATCTCAGTGTGAATCCCTGGGGCTCCCAAGGCTGGTCTCTAAGCCCTACAGGCAAAGGTGTGTGTCGAGGGGGAGGAGAAGGGAAGCACAGGCAGGGAAGTCTAGACAACGGGAGAAACCGAGACCAGAGAGAAAGACCCAGAGGATTCAGCACTAACCCCAAGATGCGCCAGCTTCGATTTCCACCCCAACCCTCCCTTGAAGGCTCCAGGCAGAAGAAAGGTCTTTGTAAACTCCTTCCCCGCGCTGGGCCCCTGGCTCAGCCGGAGGGGACACCTTTGTGTGTCTCTTTAAAAGGCATCTTCGGAACAAAGGTTTAACACCTGCACGCTGCTAAGAACAATGGCTGCGAAAGACACCAAGTCATCAGTGCCTTAAAATTAACGGGGGATTCCCTACTCCGTGTTGGAAGGGGAGGGGGTTAGACACACACGAAGCAATCCCCTGGGCGGCGGGCCCCGGCCTCGCGCAAGGGGGATCCTCAGCCTCCGGGAGCACGCGTGTCCGGGGCCCCCGCGCAGTCTCCCCGGGCTCTCCCCGAAACGCCCCCGCTGCAGCCCGCCCCATTGTCTGAAACGGTCTAAAAACTTCGCAACTAGTCGAACATGAACAAATAAATAATCGGGCCAAGGATAATTATCCTACGAATATCCCTTCCCCAGACTCGAGGGCCCGGCGACCTCCTCCCGCCCCCTCCAGCCCCTACCGAAGGGCCGGGGTATCTTTTTCAAAGACAAAAAGCAAAACCAAACCCCTGGCTCTTTACCTTGCACACCAGTTTCTCTCCGCTGTGCAGATGCACGGCACGAAAAACGTGGTCTCCCTCCAGAGGTTCCAACAATAAGTATTTCCCGATGCAAGAAACGCAATGCGACAAGTTCGGAGTCTCAGGCGGGCTCGGGGAGCCAAGGTTGGGGCTGAAACTCTGGCTGGGCTCTGCGGACCTTATAGACGACAACTCTTCGAAATCCTGGGTTTTGTTCCGCGATCTCCCATATCTCGCTATTGTGATGGGGGTAGACCTGTGTATGTTCATGAGTGTGGGGCTCGCACGCGACCAACAAAAAAACCCGCTGGAGAGATGAGTCGCCGGCGAGTGCGGCTGCAGGCGCCTGTGTTCCACGGGTTTAAAAAGGAACGAGGAGGAGACGGGGACCCGGCTGCGGGGAGCAAGAGTTAGAAGCCCCCGAATGGGCGCCACCGGGCACCTTGTCTGCTCCGAGCCTGGCTCCCGCTCGCGGGGTTACTCGGTCGGCAGGCAACTCCGGTCCTTTTGTTACCCCAAAGCAGCCGGCGACGTGCAGAAACGCCGCCCTTTTAGTTTCTCTCTTTTGCTCCAACGTGGCTCTAGACCAGCACCCGGACTGCTAAGGTGGGAGCTTAGCGCCGCGTTCCCCGAAGCGATCCCCAGGCAGGCTTCCGAATCGCAGACGGGGCGGAGGAGCCCTGCTGTACTTTGCGCGGTCTTCGGGGAGCGCACGGCGGCGACTCGGTCTCAGCGCGTTGGAAACCAAACAAAAAGCAAAAGGAAATAAGCACCGGTCTACCGGCTCGCGACGCGCGGCAGCCAGAATCCGCGCTGCACCCCCTTTTTTGGTGGAAAGGGTGGGGGGCGTGGAAGGAGGGGGTGCCGGAGAGGGCAGTTCACCTACGTTTTAACTGTAGATGGCGTCTGAGTCTTTTCCAAGACCGCCAGAGCTCTCCAAAAATTAAACAAACAAACACAAAAAAGAAAAATAGCAAAGGAGCATTTAACTTGGAGCGGTCAGCGCTGCCAACAAAAGATTGCAAAAGCCGGGCAACGCGCGGGCCGGTCGCAGGTACCGCGACAAAGCCAGGGCTTGGCCCGCCGCGCCGAGGTCAGCACAGGCTCATGCTGTAGCAGCAAGCTCGCGCTCCGGGTCTTCTTCCGAAAGAAGCGAGCAGTGCAGGCGGGGACAAGGGCAGATCAGCAGTCTCCGATTTCCCCGGCACGAGCTTCCGGGGCTCCCGCGGGCGCTGGAAGGGGTGGCGACCCCGGCCCTGCCAACCCGCCACGTTCCTTTCCCCTTTTCTCGCTGGAGAACAGGATCTTGCCTCGGAATAATTTGCAACCACTCCGTCTCCCCCTGAACCCGAATTGCCCGGAGGGGTTTGTTTTGGAGAATATGGACCGCTGGTCGTCGTCTTTTTTTCTCTCTCCCCCCAGAGGTAAGAGAGGACCCTGTATTTAAAAATTAAAGGGGATGGCCGACGGTGCCCGAGGCCAGTCCCCGCGCTCAGCACGCCCGCATCTCCTGGCGAGGCGGTATTAATAGTTACTTACGTGGCCGGGGATCTCGGAGCGAGCGGGCTGTGTGTGCGCGCGCGCGCGCCTCGCTCGCGCTCGGGCTCCCCATTCAATGTCACCGACACATTTCCACGGAGCTCCCGGCCCCCAAAGCCCCCCCCCTCCCGCCCCCGCGACTGGCTCAGCCCCGAGCCAGCCCCGCCCCTCCCCCGCCCGGGCCCCCCTCATTGAGCCGAGCGCCAATCAATCAACCTCGCCGCTGCCAGTCCCCGGGCTGCGCCCGGCTCCAGCCGGCGGCGCGGACGGCTGCCCCTGCCATTGCAGCTCCCGGTCGCGGGCGCCGGCACTGGTCCCGCCGCTCCCTGGCTGGCCGGGCGAGGTAAACAAAGTGCTATATCCTTCCGCGGCCCTTGGCCCGGAGTCGCTGCACGCCTGGTCCCGCTGAAGTTGGGGGCCACAACTTCCCACCAGATCACCCCACTCAGCTTCTGCAGCTCGGTCTACTTGGTACCTAGTTCATCCTCTGGACACTTTTCCCCCAGACCAGGCGTCCTCTGAGCGTCTGATCTTTGCTCTTTTAGAAGAATGTTCTTGCATCAGTATTGCTACTTGGAGTTGCAAGAATGTTTCATTATCTCTCTCCAACACGCGTTTCCCTACCCGCAAAGAAATCCATTGCTTGCTTTTAGATAGTGTTACCATCTCCCTCCTCACCACGTCCACCCCCAGCCACCCTAGTGTTTCCAGAAGACCAACTGAAGGGACCTTTTGACTCAGGCCACCTTTAATAACTAATTCTTCCCCTCCCAGGGTAAGAGCCCAGAGGGCCTTGGAGGCCGAATGAGGCAAACTTCGCACCCACACCTCCAGGGAGCGCTGTTGGCTCCCAGCCAGGGCACTGGGCTTAGGGAGCTGTCTTTTCTTAACCCAGCCGGTGCCACAAACAATGTTCAATACTGAGGACTTGGTGAAGGCTGCAGTTTCTTCCCGGAATTATTCTTGAATTACTTGAACTTCCTGAGAAGGTTCCAGTCCACAGCGGGCTGGCTTGGACGGGAACATAGAGAAAAAGGTGTCTTAAACTCAGGCAGAGGTTTTAAAGGCCAGACCTTGAACTCCTGTAAGTGAGAAACCATATGAGGGACGCTTTAAAAAAAAAAGATAAATAAATTAATAAAGAAATAAAATTAATAGTCAAAGGACTGGGGAAGGGGAGTTGGAATACTCTTGGAGACTTCTGGTCTTTTCCGTGAAAGTGGCGTATTTTCCACTAAGATAAGACTTTATAATTTATTGCCTGAGAGGATGCTTGAGAGTAAGAAAGATGACTATGTATAATTCTGCTCACCTAGAAGCAGCAGCCGGCGTGTCCTGGTGTGTTTCATTCTCCTCCCTGCAAACCTACCTAGGACTCAATTCCTAATCCTAGGGACATACACATGTTCCCCTAGGCTAGCACCTTGACCACTGACTGAGCAGGATCCCTTAATTCAGTCTTACCCCATGAACACACTTAGCCAGTGCCGGGAGCAGACCTGAGTCAATCTCTGCTAATGGGCCAGAAAGAAAGCCACCTGCTCTCTTCTGCGTGGTGGCCTCCCGCAGAGCTGCTTCAGGGTGGGGAGACCTGTGCTCCAGCCCTGGCTGGGCCTCTGACTTCACATGGAAATTGAATCAGTCAAAACATATTTTTTTCCCTCTCTCTGTGTTTCTTCATCTGTAAAATGAGAAGCATAATACTCAACCCTGCTCACCTCACGTGGTTGCTTGAGAATTATATTTTCAATTCCAGGAAATCTATGAAGACTTGCTCTAAACTGGGTCCTGTGTTGAATGTTAAGGATCCAACTATGAGTAAGATCTGGTCTCTGCCACCCAAGAGTGCAGAGTCTAACCCAGAGAAAGACTGGAAACAAAAAATTTCATTGTGTAACAATGTGGCAATTAGAATATCAAGCCCTCAAGGGAGCGCAGAGAACAATTTTCTCCAGAATCTCAGTGAGTTTTCCTAGAAAATGTGGATTTTGTTTTTGCCATAGATTAATCCAGAGCAAATATTTATTGAAACCTACTATGTGCCAGACACTGAATATGAAGATACAATGATTTAAAAAATACACTTCCTGTCTTTGTGGCTCTTAAAATAGTCCTGTGAGTCATAAAATAAAATGAATAAGAGATTGTTGTTGGCATTTCAGGCAGAGGGAAAGAATGTGCAAAAGTAACGGAGTAGGATGTTCTGAAATTTCTAGTAACTCAACATGCTCCAGCCTCAGCAGCGTGGAGCAGTGGTGGAGCAGTGGCCTGGCAAGTAGCTGGCAGAGCTCCTTGGGGATAGATGGGGAAGGGGTTGAAAAACACAACTGGAGACCACCCTCTGCCTCGTACTGAAGGCACAGTCAAGACCAACATTGGAAAGTGACGTGGTTGTCATGGGGGGTTAGAAAGATTACACTGAATGCCACTGGGCTTCCAAAGGAAGACAGGTTTCTATGGCCTGGTGAGAACAACAAAAGTGTAAATTTATAGAGCTATGTAACTTAACACTACACATGACTAATCATGCATTTATTACTTCTGATTAAATTATTCAGTGACCGTTGTCCTGCACGGGCTTCAAGGCCAAATGCATGGTTCAGTGCTGTTTTTTGATCAAATTCATGGAGCTATTGCAATGAAGGAAAAGTTAGATAATTTATACCAAATGTTTTAAACATTTTTTTATGCCTGTAAACTCAGAAATTCATCTCAGGTTGAAAAAATATATATGTGGTAGGAAGATCTGTGGGGGAATTTTTATTCATTCACTTTTTAGCCATATGATTCTGGTCCAATTTAGAATATCCTCATCTATAAAGTGAGATTATAATAAGAATTTTGCCTAACACGTGAAAATTATGGAAGACATGTACGAGGCAACTTGTATAATGCCTAATAGGTCATAGAAACTCAATAAATACTCCACTATTATTGTTGCTGGTGTTGGAGAACATTCACAGAAAGCCATCTAACATGAAATAATGATAATGGATAAAATGTTTGCAGTATCAGTAAGACGTATAGGAATTGTGAAATATACAATTATGGAATTATTAAATATAGTGTGTAACTATAATAAGATATTATGTGACAATTAAAATAAAGATTATTTAATTATAAGGAAACATATTTACAGTTATCTCAAGTCTGCAACCTTCTGTGCCTGTTTTCTAGAACATTTTCTATCCTGAAATGTATTTAACTGCTCCTTCGTTCACTTCATTGCTCATTAGTTCATTTATTTAGCAAACTCACAGTGGGTACCTGCTAAGTTTGATACATTAAGCTAAGCTCTATGTTTGTTGATCAAATGATAAACAGGCTAATATTTAAGGCTAATAGCTACAGGTACCAAGGTTCATCTGTTTTAACTCTTATAGCAAGTCATGCCTAGAGTCAGAAACTGTGACGAACCCCCAGGATGAGTTACTGAGAGAACTGTCTAAATGTCCAGGTGCAGACTGCATCTGTTTAAATCCAGAACATCACAATTCCATGGAGATTTCTGCGACTAACACTATTGAAGTTGTGCAAAAAACAGTTAGCTTAGTCTATTTGGGCTGCTGTAACAAAATACCATAAACTGAGTGACTCATAAACAGAAATTTATTTCTCACAGTTCTAGAGGCAAGAAAGTCCAAGATCAAAGCACTGGCTGATTCAGTGTCTGGGGAGGACTGGAATTCTGATTCATAGATGGAGCCTTCATGCTGTGTCCTCATATAATGGAAGAGGAAGGCAGCCTTCTGGGGCCTCTTTCATAAAGGCATTAATCCCATTCCTGACGGCTCTGTCCTTGTGAGCTGTTCACCTCCCAAAGGCCCCACCTCCTAATACTATCATATTGGGGATTAGGTTTCAACATATGAATTTTAGGGAGACCATAGCAGCAGTCTTCCTGTTCATACATTACAGCCGTGGCATACTCATTGAGCTGGAATTCAAGAACTTCCCAACAGCTTTCTTTCTCACTCTTTTTCTTTGTAGACCCAGTGCTCACCACTGCGAGGGTTCTAGGTCCCTACCGCTGCCCCAGAGAAGGTCATATCCCACTCTGTGTTTGGTACCTCCGTGTTTCCCTAGAATTCTTTACGAGATGTTCCTTCTACCTTGCTGTACTACCGCAGCTGAAGGTCACATTCCCCAGTTCTCTTTCTTGGCTTTGTAGATGTCTCAAACTTTCAATGGCTTGTTGAAGCTCAAGGTGTTGCATGCTTGGCCAGTAATGAGGAGGTTTGTGCTATTTATGGCTAAATTGTCATCTACACAGTCCTCATCTGTAAATTGGCTAGGAGCAGAGTCAATAAAGGTAGCCCAAAAGATGAGAGTTCCTTCCTTCCTCCTTCATGCAAGATTTAACTACTCAATGTATGGAAAAGCAAATAAGGTTACATTCTCCTCTGTGATGTTTTCGGGAAGTGCCCTGTTTTTCCACCACTGGCTTAGTTCCACCTTTATTGTTATAGTACTTGGTGTTCAACTTCCTATCCCCTTCTTGACTTCCTTGAACATTCTATCTGTCATCCATGTGTGTTAAGAAGAAGGAAGAGATCTAGGCAAGAGGTGAGAACAAGAAAAGTGTAAATTTATACAGCTGTGTAACTAACACTGCACATGACTAATCATGCACTTATCACTTCTGATTAAATTATTCAGTGACCGTTGTCTTGCACAGGCTTCAAGGCCAAATGCTTGGTTCAGTGCTGTTTGCTGGTCAAATTCATGGAGCTATTGCAATGAAGGAAAAGTTAGATAATTTACACCAAATGTTTTAAACATTTTTTTAATGCCTGTAAACTCAGAAATTCATCTCAGGTTGAAAATATATATGTGTGGTAGGAAGATCTGTGTGGGAATTTTTATTCATTCACTTTTTAGCCATATGATTCTGGTCCAATTTAGAATATCCTCATCTATAAAGTGAGATTATAATAAGAATTTTGCCCAACACATGAAAATTATGGAGGACATGTACAAAGCAACTTGTATAATGCCTAAACGGTCATAGAAACTTAATAAACATTCACTATTATTGTTGCTGATGTTGGAGAACATGCATAGAAAACCATCCAACGTGAAATAATGATAACAACGGATAAAATGTTTGCAGTATCAATAAGACGTATGGTAATCGTGAAATGTACAATTATAGAATTATTAAATTATTAAATATAGTATGTAGCACCTTCATAGCCACAGCAACTAGGGCTACATTTGGCCAGGTTCATATGAGCCTATAAGATCCTCATCTTTACAGAGAGTTGTGATGTCCAGATGCCTCTCAGGTGGGAGTGATGCCTGTGACTTGCGTCTGGGTTTTGCCACATGTTTATTATGTTAACACCATGTCATAAATTGCCCCATTACTTAGAGAATCTTCTCTATTACTAACTTCAATAATAGTTGCCCTTTAAGTATGTTTTTTGAATGTGAAGTCAGTGACCCTAGAGGTTTTGCGTGTGTGTGTGTGTGTTGGGTACAAAGGGGACTAGGGAAGGAGTTTATTCTGAAACTATATGATTTATTTTTTCTTTTACTCCATCACATTGCTTGTCATCAAGATTTCTAGAGTTGACTAAACCTTTGGATTGAATAATCTGCTTAAAATCCTCCCTAAATGGGGATTTCCTTTCTCATTTTTTTTCTTGAACGCAACTCGCATGTTCAAGAAGCAGCTGTTTATTTATAAGATGCTTTTTAGTTGTACCTATTAAAAGATTACTTTTTTGTTTGTTTGTTTTTACCATGGCTAGGAGGAGGGTGTGTTTTTGCCTTTGGATAAGTGGTCCACTGGGAAAAGTCTAGTGTACAAATACAGAAGAAATTGCAATGTTGGAACAATTTTTTTTTCCAGGCCCTGGTTTTGTAACTCTTCTTCTCATATAGGAAAACAGCTTTACAAGTGAAATGAGATACAAGAGAATTTTGTTATTTTTCTTAAATTAGAGTAGGGTGGAAAACCCAACATATGGGAATTTTCTGAGTGTTTTAGATTGTTTCCCATTCTGTTCATTGTATTTCTGAGCTGCTAATAAAGAAAAGTGAAATAGGTAAAATGAACCAGCTAGTGCAGGAAGTGCTATGAATTTACATATTATCTAGAGTGCTAGCTTACTGTAAAAAGAGTCTGTTTGGAGAGTGTTCTGGTAAATCTGTGACTCTTTCCACACCTGACACAGAGACAATCCTGGGCCCAGATTTCCTCTTGTCTCACAAGCTTTGGGGCCTTCAATGGCATTTCCCTTCCCTGACCTTCTCATCTCCCACATGGAATGGAGATAACACCTTTCTTACAAAGGAAATAGGCTAAATCTAATTATCAATTAAGACTTCCCTCAGCCTTTACAATCCAACCTTTCAGTATGGGGGAAAAGCAGGCTTGTCACAAGTAGACCAGTATCTGAATGATGATGCATTGAGTTTCCATCCCTTTTGGGCACCGGTTCAGACAATTAGCAACTTGGTCTTGGATGGCTCCGAGAGCTCAAATAAAGGTTTATAAGAACTAAGGGCAAAATTCTGTGATCCTTTTATGATGTAATTCTCCTTCCTGCCACTCCCTTCCCCTTCCCTGTCCCCTCTCCTTTGGTCTCTTTTCCTCCTCTTTCTATTCTTTTCTATGTCCAAATGCCATGCTAAATGTAAGGCAATTTGGAGGTTATGCATGGGAGGGGAATACTTGCATAAAATTTCACTTGATTACATTAACAAGTTGCAAAACAGGAAAGCATCTCTGAGCAAAAAGCTGACTATCTATGGAATAGTAGTTTCTAACTTGTGAGCTCTGGATTCTCAGGTGGGCTTGGAGTATAGCAAGTAAGCCACGGAGCCTCAGCTCTCCATGAAGCAATCTACTGTGGATGGAGCAAATAATATGTTGCCTCTGAATCTGCACAAATTTCCTTCAAATATGCACATAATGCATACTTGATTTTGTGTTTAGCAAAATGTAAAAATGTACAAATAACTTAGTTCATAATTTTTTCATTTAGAAAATTAAAAATATATCTAAGTATAATTGCTATACTCAGAAGAACAATGAATTTTATATCATTTAAATCTGATATCATTCAATAGAAAAGCTTACTAACAAATATGACTTATGTAGGATTTTGACTCCAGCTTTCTAAAGGGCACAGTTGCTTAGAGACCACCACGCTTGATCTCTGACACCCCCTGGAGAAACCACTTCTAGAAGAGCTGAATGCAAAGTCAACTAACCCTCCTTCAACAGGCCAAGCAATGTCTATTGAGCACTTCCTCTGAAGTTCAGCCGTGGTGTAACCTTAGGTAAACTCCATGGTATCCCTAAACCTTAGCTTAGCACAGTAATCATACAGCCCTCATAGCATTGCTGTAAGGACACGATGACAGGACGGTGAAGTGCTCCATTTAGTTTCTGGATGGTAGTGTCACCGCTTACCACAAATACCAACACCACCACATTATTACTGCTACATCAGTATAAACATCTTTTCTGCCTTCTGCTCCCCTCCCTTTCTTTTCCCTCTTTCCCCTCTTTTTCTTTCCTGCTGACCCCGCTGCACTGTAAGAACACTAGTGGTTGCTAAGCTCTCCTGCCTTCCCTTTTGCTGCTCTCAGCCTCGCTGGGAAAGAGAAGACAGAAGTGTTTCAGACAGAAGGCAAGGCAGGGATTCCCAGCCAGAAAATGGGCATCCACCAGGAGCTTGCAAAGCCTCACCCACGTCAGCCCCACGCGCTGCTGACATATTCCTTTTCTCAAAGTTCACTGAAATTCTTCAGGGAAACACAGGCAAAACCCGGGTGAAACTGGAGAAGGATCAGGCTGTGGAAATCCATCATGTAGCTCATTTGCCCTCTGGCCAGGGCTCTTTCCTAGGTCATCTCAGAAAAATAAATAAATA
Organism: Perodicticus potto; assembly: GCA_963574655.1. NCBI lineage: Eukaryota > Metazoa > Chordata > Mammalia > Primates > Lorisidae > Perodicticus > Perodicticus potto. The sequence continues at coordinate 27,035 of CAUYRH010133793.1, forward strand.
GATAAATAAATAAATAATTAATTAATAAATAAATAACACAGTTTTACCCTGATGCGTATAAGAATCTCTACATTCCCCAAGTGGCAAGAACATCCTTCTCCCCTGCAGACTAAATTGTTCCATGCACAGGCTGTCAGCATCTGAGGAACAGGGAGCTTCTGGAGTTACGGAGAGACACATCCGGGTCAGCTTTGTACTCAGAGGCTTTCTTGACTGATTAGGTAGCCAGGGCACAAACTAGGGCATAGGGAACCAGGCACTTGTCTCAGGTGCTGAAATTTAAAGGAGGTGCTCAAAAAATCCCTAATCAAAACCAATAGAATGTTCCCATCATACTAGTCCATTCGGGTTTCTATAAAGAAAATCCCCTAGGCTGGTAACTGATAAAGAAAAGAGGTTTGTCTGCTTCATCTTTCTGCAGACTCTACAAGCAGCATGATGCCAGCATCTTCCGATCAAGGAGGAAGGTGAAGGGGAGGCAGGTGCATCCAGAGCCAGCTCACTAATAAAGTGAGAACATTCCTTTCCCATTGGTGAGGGATCCGCTCCCATAACCCAGCACCTCCCACGAGGCCCCATAGTTAACACTGGGGATCATATTTCGACATGAGATTTGGAGGGGTCAGACACCCAAATCGCATGACACATGATAGTTAAAAAACATATCAGTATTTTAAATAAAGAATATGACTGATTTTTCCTTTTGCCCCAGGCTCTAAATGGCTCTCCTGGCCCTGGTAAGGATACAGTCCCTACACTTGGGGAGGAGAGAGAAGGAAGGAAGCAGGGAATACGAGCACTTTCTCCACATTTAGTTCATAACAAGCACTTCACAAACACTCCATCACATCTTTCTCATAAGAACAGTGAAATACAGGGAGGATTTACCTCTTTTTATAGAGAAGACAAGCTAGGGTTCAACAGCATAAGTGCTTTTGCTTTTCTTGGTTCCTACATGGTAGAGACAGAACTCACTCAGAGGTGTGGGAGCCCCGGCCTGTGGCTCTGTCATGCTGCTAGGAGGCACTCAGTCTGCGGCACCCCTGGCCTGGGTCTTATCAACAGACAGAGCATTCTGCTCAGGCTGCAATAACAAAACACCACAGACCGGTGGCTTAAACAACAGAAATTGGTTTTATCACCGTTCTGGAGACTGGAAGTCCAAGATCAAGGTGTTAGCGGGTTTGGTTGCTCCCAAGGCCTGTTGCCCTAACCGGCAAATGGTCACCTCCTTGTTCTGTCCTTACAGGGTCTTTTCTCTGTGCCTGAGCATTCTGGGGTCACTTCCTCTTCTTATGAAGACACAAGTCCAATTGGATTAAGGTCTACTCTTATAATTTCTTACTTATAATTAATTAATTACCTCCATACAGACTCTATCTCCAAACACTATCAGATGGGGGTTAAGGCTTCAACGTAGGAACTTGCGGCAGAAAATGATTCAGTCCTTGACAGTTACTGAGCTCTGGGGCTATGTTACTGTGAACATCATAGTGAATGAATATATTCCTGCTCTCAGAATTTATAATGGAGTTGAGGCACACAAGATGTACATAAAGTAATTTTACCCTAAATCAATGATTATAAAATATAGAATAAATAAAGGCATGGGATTTTATTTACCATTTTATCCTTTAGAATATAAAGTAGGGCATATACATATATAGTATGTGTGTGTGTGTGTATATATATATATATATATGATGTATTGCGCAAGCTCATGGACACTCACACACACGTGTGTGTGTGTATATATATATATATATATATATATATATATATATATACATATACACACACAAACATTGGAGAAGAAAAATAATCTTCCCAGCCAAAAGATCAAGTAGGGAAAGTATTTGAGCTGGCTTTTACATCTAGCAGAATTTCCATATCAGCAGGTCACGATGGAAAAGTGTTTCTGAGAAAAGATGTGCCAAGTCCTGGAGGTAGAAAGGCACAAGTCTGCTGGGATAAGAAACAGCAGTCAGGATTGCCTGGGACAGAGACGGAAGCTATAAGAAAAGGATGTGAGGCCATGGTCACACCATAAAATCATAATTGACTGAACTAAAATGCCAGGCCTTCGTTCATCCAGCCAGATGCTGCCTTGGCCCCTGGATGAACGATCTTTATGGGCTAGAAATCACATTATGTGGCAGAAATTGCACTAGATGGGGAGCTGAATTAGTTAGAATTTTATTCTTTTATACACTTATTACTTATGCACTGCTGCATAATAATTACCCACAAAAACTTAAAGCAAGTGGCTTAAAGCAAAACAACCTTATGTCTGTGGGTCAGGATTCCAGGCATGCCTTTACTGAGTCACCTGCTCTAGGGTCACTCACGAGGAGACACTCAAGTTTCAACTGGGGAAGGATCCACTTCCCATGTAGTTATTGCCAGGATTCAGATCCTTGAAGGTTATTGAACCCAGGGAGTCATTTCCTCCTGAGACGTTGCTTGGAGGCCACTGGGTCCCCACAGAGTGTGGCGCACACATGGCAGCTTCCTTCATCCAGAACAAATATGTGAGAAGAGCTAGAGACAGAGTGTAAGCCAGGTGGAAGTCACAGGCCACACCACTTACGCCATATTCCCCTCATTGGAAGCAAACTGCCAGAGTCACCCAAACACAGCAAGAGGGGAATGTGTAAGGGTGTGAATACCAGGAGGCAGAGATCACTGGGAGCCATTTCAAAGCTCGCCTGCCATAGCTTGAGGGTGGCACATCAGAATCCTGGGACCAGAAGTTAAAAGCTAAGTAGTTGATGGCCCAATGACAGTCTCCCAGGAGTCTGCCTCTGACACAGTGGCTCCACGTCAGGGAAGTGGGCTGATTCAGTCTGTTCCCCAGCATCTTAGTCGACCCTTCATGAGGCCCCAGTATATCCCTCCCAGCTCTAAGAATAGGCAGGGAATGCCCGCTCTGGAGGTAAGGAGGCCTGATGACCTAGAGTCAGTCTTATTTTCCTCATACTCACAGAGGTGTTGGACCCATAGTGGTTGCCATCATTACTTGTTAGGTAAATAAATCTGTGAGTGGCATTCTGTTAGAGACCTGGTGCTATGGACAGAGTCTGGACATTGTCCTGGAGCAGAGGCTTCTTGGATTGACCCAACTCCTGGTGTCTTTGTTCTCCTGTGTCCACCAAGGTCCCTCGGTGTGTGGCTGAGTACAAGGAGCTACCTCTTGCTGTCCTATCGTCCAATGTGTGTTGGAGGTTTCTGAACAATTGCTTTTTAAAGTCCACATTTCACAACTAAAAAGATTCCATTGTATTCTGAAAATCTCTTTAATTGAATGTTCTCTTTGTCAACCCAATAAACTGCTAATTTTGCAATAAGATTCCCCTGGCACCTTTCCTGGAAGGTTTACTGTGAGAAATTCACTCACATAATGATAATATAATAGCAAATTCCTGTCAGTTGGTTCAGCTCTGTTGATCGGCCACCTTTTATGTGCCAAGCACTGTTCTGGGAGCTGGGCACAGGGTGGTGGGTCATAAAGGAACTCAGGGTTCAAGGATGAGCCTTTCTCCTGTACTCTTTCCTCACCTGAGATTTTCTTTTTCTTTTTGTTTCCTAAAGCATTCTTGCTTGGACCAGAGAAATCAACAAAGTTTTCTTACAGGAAGTGACCACAGGTTGAGAGACAGGATGGCCACACATTTTGACACTTAACTATTTAAAAAGAAGAACCTACAGGCTGTCTGGACAAATGGAGGGTTAAAGGCACAATGCATGGTCAGTTCCAGGCTTTGCCCTGGAGAGCACTGTAAACTTCTGCCTTACTCTGTTGGAACCCTGAGTGGACAGGAGGTTAGTCGGCCCTCCTGGAGAAGCACTGGGAAGGGCCCCAAGAGGATGCGGAGAGGAAGAGGAGCTGGGTGGAGCACAGCCTTCCCACTGACCCTGAGGAAGCCCCAGGCCTGGGAATGAAGCTGCCTTGATCCCTGCAGACAGCATCAGTGGCTAACTGAACACCACCAGCGACCCCAACCACGCCATCTGCCCCAACTCCTTCTCAGGGACACCATGATATAAAGAAGTGGTGATGGTTGTACACCAGTAAGTGTTGGTTAGTTTTATACTCTGAAATAGACAACTGGAACATTTTTACAAGTTTCCCATGGAGCTGAGCATGAGAGTGGCCACAGGTGGGGAGACATGAGTTGCTGCTACCTTAGTATGAGCTTCTCCCAGAAATCCCTTTTTTGACTTCTGAAAGTGCTGATTGATAGTATATTTTATAGTAATAATAGCTGATATTTCTTAATTGCTATAAATAAGGCTTAATTTCCTGCCGCTTTGTACCTTGTGTCATACTCTCTGATAACAAATGCTCGGGCTCTCCACTGTCTGGCATACACATTCTTCTCACTTCCATAAATCTTGCTCACCATTCAAGATTCATGTTGGCATTATGAGGATCTCTCTTTTTGAGCAAAGAGCCCCTTCACTGCACATTATGCTATCTTAGCCAGGCCGCATTTCATTGAAACTATTTCTGTATATTCCTGTTTTCAACTTATAAGTTTGTTAAAGATATGGATTTCATCTTAGTTATGTTCACATACATATCCAGCTTTGACGGTGTCCGCACACTGTAAATGACTAACCTAGCACTTGCATGCTGTATTAACACTTCTAAAGGGTTTTCATTATTGTCCCTTTGGAACAATTGAACTGAGGCTCAGAGAAGAAAGAGACTTTCTTAAGACCACCAGGACACAGGGCCCCTCACTCAGAGGCTTACTAATTTGCTTCCCCACATACGGAGGATATGGGGTCTTGACTTCTCCTGGGTGGGAGGGAGATTGCCCAGGCCCTGCCTTCCCCATGAATACATATCCTTTGTTTTCAGTGTCTGGGAAATGCCCCAGGATTCCCTGCTGCATTATCCTGGGAGACTATTGCTCAATCCCAGCAGCTGTTCTGGAGGCAAAGAAAAAGCAGACATTCCGAATGTATCATCCATGCAACGCAATATTGAATTGAAGATCACTAATGAGCTAGAACTCTTTTACTGTGCAGTCTACCTCCAATGAGGTCTAGCTCTTAATTTTCAGTGGGCGTAGCAGGAAGTACTAGTGTAAAAAATAAAACATATATATTACTAATACTGTTGCTATATAAAACAATATTTGGCCAAGATGGTTAAGATATGATTCAGTCCTTGTTCATCAAGTTGCTAAATATTATTCAGTGAGTGGAGTCACCATATGGTATAACTGAGTTTTCCCGGGAGGCTGGGTAAAATATTGTGTTGGATCTAGAATTTGGAATTGTGCGCATCTCGGGTGGATAGCGTCTGGATCCAGCTGCAGACGCCTGCTTTCATTAAGCTCTCGTGTGAAGGCTGAAATGCACACAGGCGATGGAAATGGCATTCCCCTGCACACATCGCTCCATGAGGCTGGTTTCTCTCAGAAGCTGATGAAGGGTGGGCAGAAGAACCACACATCTAGACACAGATGCAATCTTTAAAGAAAAATGTGTGTGGGCAAGTACAGTACCAGCTGGGAAAGTCTAAATGACTGAAACCTATGACTCAGAAATCTCAAATTGCCTTAAAATTAATGAAGCTCTGTGGGGATGACTCAGTTCATTCATGTCCTTAGCTTGCAGGCTTAAAAGCTTGCAGAAGGAGCCATTGTCCAAAGTTCGAAAGATCGGAAGATCAGACCCCCACAGAAGAAGCTGGTCACACACTAGGGGTAGGGGTTGGGGATCTGGGGTGCTTGCAACAGGAGCATGGGCTGGAGAGGCAGGCCAACTGCTTCTCATCCTTCCCAGGGAACTGAGTGACTCCGGCAAGTGAAATCCTCTCTAGGCCTGAGTTTCTACCCCTGAAAAATAAAAAAGAAGATATTGGATTTTCAGTTTCTATCAGTCTGGATATTCTAATTAACCGGAGTGTCAATAAGAAACAGAATTTTCCTCAGGTGGCTGGAATGAAGAGATTTTAATAAAGGGACTCCTAACAGATGTACGTGGTAGGTTAAGAGAACAAACAAAGAAAAGAAATCACCCAGGGACTGATGGAAGCAGAGCCATTGTCACCTCCATGGCCAAAGGACCCAGAGAAAGTGATGTTACTGGCCCCAGTGAGAACTGGATCTCCGGAGGAGAGGCGCCCTAGGAGAAGGGAACCCCTGCAAGACATGTAATGATCAAGTAAGGAGCGTGTAGAAGAAGAGGCGACCTGAGCCATGTTCTTATCACTCTGGCATTTCTCTCTAGGTGAACCCAGCTGGAAGCCATCGTGAACCAGGCTAAGCTATCCATGCGATTGGCCTCATTCATCACAGACCAGAGCAAAGAAGGATGGACAGGGGATCTGGAGCAAGCAAAAACAGAACAAACAGCACTCATCTCACACCCTAATAAATGTTATTATGTTTCTGTCTTAGAGAAAAGAGCAGGACACATTTTTTTTCTCGATTAGTTGAAGAATGGTTCACAAGTAGCAGCATTCCTAAAGTTAAGGACTAGATGTTGCTTATTTCTTTCACTCATCAGAATCTATCACGATGTCAGTCCCATAGCAGATAATCAGGAAATAGTTATTAAATGAAAACCTGGTTACAAATCCATATTTATAAATATCTACAAGAGTTTAGGGCATGCTATACGATGCATAGTAGATTTACAGTGAATATCTGTTGAATAATGGAAATGTATCGGTTCAAAACAAATTACGTTCTTTCAGATGAAAAGGTTCTGCAAATCTCAGATAAACCCTTGGTATTTTAGTTCTTGTAGTTGTTTTAAATATAATCGATGTTTGTCATTGCACAATGTGTAAATTTATTGAACTATGAAAATAGGCCCTATAATGTGAATTATAAATTAATAAGCAAGGAAAGACTTAAAAGAGACGTTTTTTGTCTATTGTCAAGTGCTCATAACTGTAGAATGTTTGGCATAAACACAGCCACCCCTCAGTAGAAGTGGGGGATTGGTTCCAGGCTCCCTGTCTATACCAAAACCCATGCATATTCAAGTCCTACAGTGGTGCTACAGGAACCCAAATATAGGAAAAGTTGGCCTTTTGTATTTGCAGATTTGGCATCCCACAGAACAGGCATTTTTCACTCATGTTGGTTGAAAAAAAATCTAGTTCCACTCTTGAAATCCACTGCTGATGTATAGGTGTGCTAGCAGAGGGATCTGCTTTCCAGCCAGACCGTCTCTCAGCTCTCCAGCTGGAGACACGCTCTTGACACGGCGAAGTTCAGTTTCCTCTTAACGCCGTCCTCTTAGGACCAGTGGAAAGTCTGAGAAAGAGGACTTGCATCACTTTGCTAGGGAAGAGCCTGTGTGTAATAGAGGTTCACCTCTCTCAGTTCCATCTTCCTATGGGGACACTGATCTCAGAATTGTTGTAAGTGCAAGACCAAGGAAAAGAAAATATGCTTTCTACATTAATGTGCATATGACATTAAAAAAGAGTCACTTATTTTATTGTGAGGAGAACCCTGTATATAAGAGAAGCACAAGAAGGTTTCTCTTCTTGGTGAAAGTTACAGAATACATCCAAGCTATCATTTGTTATCATATCCAGGAATTGATGGTCATGGGTGTTGCCTTAGCATGTGGAGGAGCATCGCATTCATGTGTTGCTGGTTCCTCTCTTTAGTACCCATGTAGCTGGTGCAGCAGGCACTGTTTGCATCGCTAGCAGCTGTTCTCCCACCTTTCTTTGATGTTCAGATCCAATTTTCTCCCTAAAGCTGGAAATGTCAGATATTTATTTTCCCAGCGTTACATGCAAATAAGCAAGGTCATTTGATTCAATCCTGACCAGTGGAACTTAGGGAAAGGAGACTCAGGAAACTAGGGTAAGAGGGAGGCTCATGGGAAGAAGCCCCACTCCCACTTCGTGTTTTCTTGTGTGTAGAGGTGACGCTTAAAGCTCTGGCAGCATCTTGAGATAATAGAGCGAAAGTCAAGAGGACTGGAGATGCCCAGAGGTCTGGTGTCAAAAAGCAAAATAACCAAATTCCGATCTCGAGAATTCATACGCTTGGAGATTCACTTACAAACATGTATTGTTCATGCCATAGTCAGCCACGTATTCTTCAGCCAACAGCCAAGAGCATTCTAACTAAAAAACACTCTTCAGCTTTCCTCGGGGTAGCCATGGAGCTGCTGTGTTTCTGTTCCTTTCCTGTAGGTCACTGAAAGCCTAGTGGTCAGACTCTGCATTAGGGAGCTTCGATTCCTCTATCCATTTACTCCTGACTCAGATTCAGTCCTTCGTTATTCAGTCAATTCTATACGTATTTATTCCATATGTGCCAATTCTTTATGCCACAGGTTGACTTAGCCTGAGCACAGACCTTCCTCTAGCATCTTGACCTTGAGGAAGCCTTCTTGGAATCCCGAGCTTCAGCTAACTATTCTTTCTTTGTGCACACTTCAAAGCCACTCATCACATTCTTGTTGGCACCTGTCAAGTTCAATTGATTCAATTTCTCTCTATACGTTTTTCAACTAAATATCCTTTTCCTAACTGCAGAGACTAACTGGTGCTCCCTTTTCTCCCTGCGTCCCTTTCTCTTGCCTTCCCTGCCTTCCTCCATTCCTTCCTTTCATCCTTCTTTCTTTCCTTCCTTCCTCCTCTTCCCACTTTTCTACCTCAAATTCTTTTCGCCCCTCCCCTTCTTTCCTACTTTCAAGGTATGGCAAAGTTCTTGGCCAAAGGTGAGGATTCAAAACTCTTTGCAGACCGTAGTTAACTGCATACCAAGGAAAATACAGCAGAATCCCAGAGCTGGTCATTCAGGACAGAGACGGTGTCTTCTAGCTTTGGGATCCTAAAGCATGATCTAGACCAAGTGTTAGTAAATATTTGCAGAATAAAAAACTGGCATGCAAAGAGAATACATTTTATTGAAATGAAAAACTTGACCTAAAAACCATTTTGGAAATGAATCCGTGCTATCTTGTGGAGCATTAAGTAATAGTGATGTTTCATAAATATGCATTAAATAAAAAATTCATACCTGTAATGCATCCAGATTTTATCATATAAAATTTTATACATTGTGAAGCATGGCTCTATTCTGATTTTTTTTACAAATTGGTTACTTAGTATCTTGCTTCATTTTTTAAATAATTAAAGATTTTGAAATATCACCATTATATGCTTAGTATTCACATATAAAGTCGGTCATTTCCCGCGGTCTCTGGTTGTCTTTCAGTTGCCTCACACTTGTCAACAGTTCCACGGTGTGTAAGGTGTGAATGTGAATACATTTGTCTTCCTTTTATTCCCATTTTCCCCATAATTCTTAGAAACAAACATCTGCATACATTTTGACTCCTAATGGTAAGCTCCATAAATATCTCACAATTATTTCTGAAAGTTCAGACGGTATTTACATTTACAAGAGGCAGTATGCAACAGAAAATTAAAGGACTGTTTCATAGTCGATTGCCCAGAGTTCAAATGAATGACTCCATAATTTTTCAGCCTAGGGTCTTTCTGAGTCAATGAATCAGTTTCTTTATTTGTAAAATTGAGAATAATAATATTATCAGTGCATAGAGTTACAAACTAGATTAAATAAGAAAATTTATTTAAGACATCGAGCTCAATGTCTGGCACATAGAAAATATACAACTGGGGTAATTAGATACTTAATTTCTTGACATCGTTCTTGACGTCTAACTCTATATAAAGAAAAGATCCAATATATCTTGACTTTTCCATTAAGTTGTTTTCAAGATCAAGAAAAAAGAGAAATATGGATCTTATGTTTTTTGTTGTTTATATAAATACAGGGGAAAATGTAACACTGGTCTGTCCTCTTTACAGATGGTTTAGCAAATCTAATGAAGTTGTACTGGTAGAGATGCTTTCTAAAATGAAAAAGATCACAGGCAGGTGACGACTATAATTACCGTGCTCACAAGTGTTGAGATTATGCCCAGAAGGTCAAGTCCTAAGCACTGCAGAAATTGATTGCTACTGGATTTTTGATCTTCAAATTGCCTCCATTTTAGTTGCCATTTATTTGAGATAATAGAACATAAAACACCTTTGGAATATGTGTATTTCATAAGTAGGAAATATATCCTAGGATCCAAAGACACGCACATGACTCATGCATTGCCACATTGAATTGACCTCAGCATCCTTGTCTGAGCTATTTTTAAAAGGTATTAACCTTGAAGCATTACTGGTTAGACCTCCAATCAAGATAGAAATGACTAATAGAAGTGTGTGGTAGGAAAGTACTCTTACCATACATGACTCACCGTTTATGGAAAACACTTTGTAACATGTTTATTTGCTGGAGACTATTCCGATTCACCTTGAACAGTGAGGAAATACTGAAATCCCTTGGTCTTTGTGCCCAAGGCTCCTGATGTCCATTTCACTCTGACATTCTATACCTGCATTCTATAGCAAGGACCCTGAATCATGTCACTTTTCCCTGGACTAGCGTAACACTATATGTACAGGCAGGACACAGGGTTGTCAACTTGTGCTGCTGTTTTTCTGTTTTCCAGTTAGCTGATAGCTAGCACCAAGGAACAGATCTGACCTTAAAAGTAGGTTTATTTAAACTTATTTTTTGTTTGTGAGCACAAAAGACCATCTTGTGTTTCACCAGCTCTTTTCCCACAGGTGAATAGTGATATTTAAGGGCACTTAAAAACATGTAAGTAGCATCTAATAAGAACATCAGAACCCTGCACTAATAAAAACCGCTATTAAAAGTACTTACGCCGAAATCTCTTAGGCTAAATACTGGAATTCTAAGAGTTGAAGATTAAAGCTAAATTGGGTGGCTGCAGGGGTGGTGGTGACAGGAGACAAGAAAGTTATATATGTGGGTCATTAGGAAAGTTTTGAGACACACAAAAATTAAGAAACATTTAAAATCTGTGAGGACAGAAACCAATGATGCCCGCCCAGCAAGGCTGATAAGCTGAGCAAGTTGAAACTTGCTCAGGTGAAGCTGAAAGGACGCTGTCAACAGTGTTTCTTGGACGATAATGGACCATAACACAGGCTGGCTCAAAACTGCCATAGTGACGTGAATATACATACACATATATATCCCCATATATGTTTTCTCATCTATATATGTTATGTGTGTGTGTGTGTGTGTGTGTGAAAACAGAAGATGTCAGAAGCAGACTTTTCTTCCTCCATCCAGGAATATCTGTCAATGAAGGTTACTGGGACCAGGGTACCAGGAAACTCTTGTGTACTTCTTCTGCACAATCTAAATTGGAATTTTGGAGCACTGTGTATAAAAGTTAGTCAAAGCTGAACAATTAGTCTTGGAATATAGTTACATACTTTGAACCATTCCTTAGCCGTTTTTATCTCCCAAATCATATCATTATATTTTTCTGAAAAATTGTTCTCACTCTGATCTTACCTTTAATTTGAATAAAATTATCTCCAATTCTCTCCACAGTACCCTTGTAAAGTTAATAAGTTGAAAATTTGACACATTCAAACGACTTCATTTCTGTAGATCATTATTTTTTTGAATTGTGGAAATTATAATTGTGCTGATATATTTGGTAGGATAAGAACAAATTTTATATATGGAAGATATTTTTTATAATAATTTCCTCCATACTGGAAGATTAAATCTTTCACATAGAATATTAATATAATAGTTCTTGTCTTTGTTGCCAGAGTAGTTACTTTCAATATTTTATTACAACTTGTACTCCATTTACATTGTTACCTTTGTTCAGTTTTTTCCTTTGCTTTTACAGGGACAAAGTTTAATATCCTCATGCGTGCAAGCTTTGTTTTGTTTCAATAGTTGCAACTTGTCAGGAACTTCAAAAACGGTTGCTTATTTTGGGGGAGGTATTCCATTTGTTGAATATCTTAATTAAAGATTTCTAATCAATTTTGAGCAAAATACAGCACTATTTAGAATCCATTTACAAAAAGTTTAATGGCATTATAGGTTACTTAGTTTGATGTAAGTAAGTAATGATCAGTTCTACATGTATCAAACGTTTGTAAAATCTGATTAGAGAAAGGGAACAAAGATTGTAGACATATATGTGTATCTGTGTGTGTGTGTGTTTGTATGTGTGTATTATATATATACTGATTTAAAAAATATTCAACATTACCTTCATCAAACTTCCTTCTTTTTTTGCAGTTTTTGGCTGGGGCTGGGTTTGAACCTACCACCTCCGGTATATGGGGCCAGCGCCCTACTCCTTTGAGCCACAGGCACCTCCCCATCTAACTTTTTTAATTCAGATGCTTAAGATGTTTATATGCATGCATGGATATATATGCGTGTGTATTTATCTACACATTTGATGACAGCTATTATTTTGATTGGTAGAATCAAATCATCATTCAAATTAATTTTGAATTAATTCAGCTTGCCTGGATCACATTGTTAATTATATTTGCCTTACAACCAATTCCAAGGATGGTCTCTTTCACAGATTTCTTAATTTTATATTTACATTACATTGTAAAAATAAACAAATTTGAGTCTTAACATTTAACTTTTAAATTGAACTTTCCATTCATTTTAACCTTCAAATAGCTTTACTTTGATTCCATGAATTTTTTTTTTTAAGTTATTGGTGAAACCAATGCACTTGACTTTTTTTTTTATTATTTATTTTTTATTAAGTCATTTGTACATAGATCATACATACATTTACACCATTATGGCTTGCTACTGAAGTTTTTTTTTTTTGTTTGTTTTTGTTATAAAACCAGAGTTCTTTCTTTAACACTTTGTGAATTTCTTCTATTTATAAAACAAAATATTAGAAATTATGATCTTAAACTTGATAGAGATACAAAACAACTTAGAATTAAACCTGCACAAAATTAATTTGAAGGACAATCTGGTCTACAGTGATGGTCCATAGACTGATTGGTAATCACACCTTTTCTCAGCTCCTATGTTAATCACAGTTGTCAGATACATTCTTTTTAAAGTAATTTTGAAATAGCTACTGATATTTCTTTAGCACAGTTAGTCTTTTAGTTTTCCTACAGTTGGTGATATCACAACAGTCCCAGTTATAGAAGATAAAACACTGAAAGCATTTTTTACCCTATCATAACTTATTTTCTTGAAAAACAGAAATTTATACTTTATATTTAATTAACTATACAGTTTTTAATGTTTTAATACCAATACAACTAATAGCAAAAGTAATAAATGTTATCAAATAAAATCTTCAAACACTAGACGTAAACTTAACATTACCTAGTCAAGGACATCCTCTTCTTTCTGAACACTCCAAGGGAGGATTTCTCAGACTATTTGCTGCACACACTTTATATACAGATTACCCATATTTTGCTTGTTTTCAAAACACTGCTCTGACTAGTGACCTAACCACTTCATGGGCAGTGATAGATTCAAATATTTCTCCCACTGCTGCTCAAGAATGGATAGAACCAGCTCTCCCTCCATGCTAGAGTTTGGGCATATTTTGTTTGTAAGTCTTCTATATGCTTTCATGTGAAAGAGAAGTGTTGGTTTACAGGCTGCATGAAAAGGGTCAAGATGAAAGAGACCCTCTGTTTTCGGTCATCTTTCAGATTTATTTATTTATTTGTTTATATTTTATAGAAATGGACCCTCCCTGTGTTGCCCAGGCTAGTCTGAAACTGGCCTTCCCAAATGCTGGGATTATAGGCATGAGCCACCAGGCCAGACTCCATCTTTCAGACGTAATCATGTGTTGAAGTGGGGTATCTTTTGACTTCAACTTCACTGGATGAATAGTGAAAGTAGTTTCAAATGCAAATTGAGGGTCTACCAAACCCAACTCAAATCATTTCAATGCCACTAATAATTATTACTCTGTTAAAGAAAAAAAAAGGTGGGAGGGACTGTAAAACAGATGAGACTCTGAAAGAACAGACATAAATTAGACCTGTGCTAGATAATCAGAGATACATAGTGATAATACATACAGAGCAGTAAGGTAAGGTCACAAAATTACTGTTTGACAAACCATTGCAGAATTCAGTTGCCTTACCCCCTAATCCTTTCTTCTCATGGCTCTGTGGGTCTGTTGAGGGTCTGATCCTGCAGGGTTTATACAAATGAGTCAGCTGGGGTCGACTCAGTGTGACTGGGTTGTGATCATGTGTCTCACATCCTCTCCTAGGATGAGCAGAACAGTCTGGGTGAGTCTTGCACGAGGTAATGACAGAAGCAGAAGAGGGCGAGCCCAACCCCACACCTGTTTCTCAAGCCCACGTCACCCTGTACATCACAGCCAACATCATGGGGCAAAGCATAGCGTGTGGCCAATTCTAGACTCAAGGGACAGAGAGGCAGCCTTTTCATGGCATCAGGGAGGGAAAAACAATATTTTTGAACAATAACCTATATTCCTACATAGAGAATTCCAGGGAGCCCTCATGAAATTGTAATCCTTTATTTTGTGGTCTTTTTGGACGCACTATCCTTTTGTGATATGCTTTGCAACTTATGTACAAATACAGGGTGGCCATAAAGTTCATGTGTGACTTAAAATAAAATTGTAATATATATCTCATTCAATCATCACAGTTCTATGAGGTGGGCATATTATTACTTTCAGTTTATAAACAGGCAACTGAGGCTTTGAGGACTAAGCCTTGGGTGCAGAGATAACGAAAGACAGAGACACCCTTCCTCAGGGCCGATGGCCTCTCCGTCTCCCCTCCTAACTCTTTTCTAAAATGCTCTGCCTAATTATTTGGCACTAAGAAATTGTTTTCCCGACTGTTGCTAGGGGTCCTGCTAGCAGCTTGGAACATATACACATTCTCTTCTGAGCAGACTATAATTATTGATATAATTTCGAGCTGCTGTAATTTCATTCTGCTAAAAAATCACAGCATGAATCTGTAATATCAGGAAGACTTTGGGGCTAAAGAAAACAAAATGTCTGGAAAAAAAGCTGCCATATGTACCACATTCAAGTGGCATCTGCGTGCGCTCATTACACCCCATCCTTCTCTATCTGTCCGATTTGTTCCTCAGGTAACTCAAAAGACTCAAGCAGTTGGAACGAAGGTGTCCTGAAGCCCTGGGTTTGCTTCCAGCTCCTGCCTACCAAAGCGTTTCATTATTTTACTTTGTATCACACATACACACAGTGTTTCTCCTCTCAGCCTGCTGAATATATGCCTTCTACTGAGAGCAGCAGGTTTATTTTAATGTGTGCAAGGCTCCCCACTGGCTGCCTCTAAATGAATGCCCTCCGCTTACACGTCTGCTTGGAGGAGTGAGTAGCTCAGAGACAGGGATTTGGACGGAGTGGCAGTGAAGTAGATTGCTGAGACGCAGAGAAGTCTCGAAGAAAGCACCAGCAAATCAGGTCAATCCAGAATCATACATGGAACAAACTATAGGATTTGGAAGCTGCCAGGATCTTAGCGTCTTCTCTGAATTTTTTACAGTTAAAGAAATGGAATGTAGTGTGAATTCTTTAATAATTCCGAGTAAGTTAAAGAAATGGCGATCTCAAAATGTAACCACTGCTCCTAACCCTGTGTAACGGTTCATTGTATGTGTCCGCGTGGCAAGGCTATGGTGCTCCATTATTTGGTCAAACGCTAGCACAGATATTGCTGTAAAGGTACTTCGTTGGGGTGATGCACTTCTACAATCAGCTGATTTTAATAAAGGAGATTCTCCTCCACAGGATGAGTGGGCCTCATCCAATTGGTTGCGGGCATGAAGAGAAAAACCTGAGGTTTCTGGAAAAGAAGAAGTGCTACCTCAAGATCAAGAGAAAGAGTAGAAATCCTGCCTGAGTTTCCATCCTGCTGGCCTATGCTGCAGATTCAGACCTGCCAATCTCCACAATTACATAATCCAGTTCCTTAAATTAATCTCTCTCTCCCTCTCTTTCTCTCTCTCTCTGTCTCTCTCTCTTTCCCCTACAGATTCTGCTTCTCTGGATACCCCTGAGTGATAAAGATTTTGGTATTGAGAGTGGCATGCTCTGTAACAAATAGTGAACATGGTTTTGATACTGGGTAACAGGTTGAGGCTGGAAATCTTTTGAAGCATATGTTGAAAAAGCCTAGGCTGATCTGAAGAGGCTGTGGGTAGAAATGTGGATGTTAAAAGTCACTCATACAGGGGCAAAGGGAAACCAGAGGAGCGAAAAACAAGTGCTTCCAATGTCGTCAGACTGGCCACTCCAGAGGAAATTAATTTTGAATTGGAAATGTAATAGATTGACACTGAGTTGTGGTGATTATTATTAAAAGCAGGAATTAATGTAGTCTTTGCTTTGAACCTTTATGTATAAAATTATGATTTTGGAAATGGGAGAACAGAACAGTCTTGAAAGACTACTCTCACTATTCTCCAGAATTGCTGGCCTTCTGGCTAATGAAGTTTGGTGGACTTGTCCCTGTCTCTGCATTTTGTCTGACAGTGACAGGCAGCTAGACGCTCTTCACACTGTAACAATCTTGATATTCATCGTTACAGACAGTCCCAAGTAATTGTCTGATAATCAACATTTTCACCACTTCCAAGTCTTCCCTATAACCTCCCTTAGAGTAGTGGAAATAACAACAGCAGAAAAGAAGATTTCAAAAGATAAAACTACAACAAATTTAGTTATCAATCTAATTGACTTTTATTCAAGATTCATGAATCTGGACAGGCTCCATTCTACAAAATATGAGTGTTCTCTCTAGGAAATGGCTGAACAGTGATTTCCTAAGGTGGCAAAAAGAAAACAATAGCAGAAAAAAGAAATCTGACTAGTTAACAGTTTACTTGGGGTTGCCTTGCCAGGGAGCATTTAAAGCAGAGGGGATTTCCTTATGCTGACTCCAGGCTAATACTCAAAACTGCTTTTAGGAAAAACCAATCTGTTTGGGGGTCCCTCCAATTCCCTAAAATTTCATTTTGATTGTGTGACATTTAGCATAAATGTCTTCATTCTGGTTTGGTCTGGTCTGTTGGCATTTAGTGCAGGAGCTTGGTCTAAAACAATGACCTGCCGTGACTTTCATTTAGGTATTAAAGAACAGAAACAACCCCTGTGGAGAAAGTGGAAGTCAAAATTTCTCTGTGTTCTCTGGACAGTTTCCCTTGGCCAGAGACAAGTGATAATGCCTGATATTTTAAAATGGCATAAAACACTCAATTGCCTGACAAACCACAAAGCCAGAGAAAGATCTAGGTAATGTGTGTGTGTTGGGAAAGGCTGCTTTGTTTGTGGGTTGATATAACAGGGGTAAAATCTGCCTCACGAGAAAATGCCTTTGGCAACAAACTTGGGGAACCAATAAGGAAGATGACATTAGAAATGGCAATATTTTAAGATGTGTTGTGCTTTCAGTTTTTTGATCGTGTAATGTCAAAGAACTACTTAAGGGATTAGATCATAAATTATCTGTCAGAAGTAGCAAAACAGAGACATAGAATATGAGGACCGGAGAGGATTTAGGCAGCTGCCTCATTTCACAGTGATACAGGATTCCACCACTCAGGGCAGGACAGGGAGCCCCCCATTCTCTAGGCCCAGGTGAGCTCAGAAATCAGACCCCATTTTCAGGCACAAAAAAAGCTGCCTTTTTAAGGATGCACCCTCTGGGCTCTAACAAGATTGTGAACAAAGTGGCCTGAGATGGTTTTGGGGTGGTTTCACCTTGAGTAGGGAGCTCACACCCAAATCTCTTCTCAAAGACAAAAACTGTACAAGACCTGATAGCCTTACCCTACTGAAGGAAGAACTGCATTCAATCATTTATTCATAAACTCATTAACTTTGAAGAGATGTTTTTCCACCTACCAAGTCCTGGCCAAGTGTAGTTCTTAAGACCTAATACCCCTATGTAAAGAGCCCACATACAGACTCCCCAGTTAATTCTTTCCCTCTCCCCAAAGCTCTTGTGCTTTTTACTTCTTCTGTATCCTTTCTGTCTAATAAAAAATCCTATCTTACCAGTAATCTGTGGTCCATGGGATCATTTTTCAAATCTCCGAGACCAAAGACCTACTGAGGAAGAAATTCCAGTATCAATAGGAGAACATACCAAATCCACTGAGTCTAAGAATGTCCTATAAGGCTTAAAAGTATGTCCACATTTCCTCAGATTATTATTATCAAACTGAAGTTCCAGGTTATCTAAGTCTTGACTATATGTTACCAGCATTTAGCAAGCAAAAATCAAAAATCTATTTCTATTAATTACAGATTAGGAAAACAAATATCAAATATACTAAAGGATTTACTTAAAATATTAAGTCATCTCTTCCCAATGAACAAGGTCAGTGTGTCTGAATTTATTAAAAGTGAGACTTTAAAAACTTAATTTTGTAATCTTAATATAATAGTTTCTTTTGGGCATGGCCACAATTAGAGAACTAAAACATGTAAATATTCAAAAATGTTAGCTTTTTCTTAGAAATCACTTCAGATTTTAGGATTGGTTTCAATTTTATGCATATTATTTAAAAAATGCATTTTTTTTTGCTGGGCGCACTGGCTCACACCTGTAATCCCAGCAGTCTGGGAGGCCTAGATGGGCAGAACACTTGAGCTCATGAGCTTGAGATCTGCCTGAGCAAAAGAAAGACCCTGTCTCTAAAAACATAGCCAGCTGTAGTCCCAGGGAGGCTGAGGCAAGAGACTCACTTACCACTTCAACCCCAGAGTATGAGTTTGTTGTGAGCTACGACACCATGGGACTCGACCTAGGGAGACAAAGTGAGACTGTCTCAAAAAAGAAATAATGCTTTTTTTCTGTAATATCATACATATAGGATTTTCTTTCTTTGTGAAGATAAATCCAGTACAAGTTATGTATATGTTTTCAAATTTTCTTTGTGAAAATAACATAGCATTATATTTGCAGCCATTTTATTTTTGTAAAAACTCAAATTTTAGATAGCTATAATTCCCTTTTCATTTTCAAGAGTTGGATATTTTCTTTTATTTATCACCCATCAAACTCATTGAAAGCCCTTATTCATGGTTATTTTCAGTTCTTCTTGAATTTTATACATCAAACCAATTCTTCTACCTAGAAGTTTATCTTCTTGTACTTATTTGAATGCTTTTTATATATTCTAATATACCTTATTATATAACAGCAACACTCCATTTTATGTATGTATTTTAAAAATATATTCTGATATATAGGATACTCTACCATCATATTTGTTTTCTACAGTTTGTCTAACCATTGTGATTATTAAATTAATAATGATTCTCTAAAAATCTTACTAAATTTAATGGGGATTGCAATAAATATATAAAGGAATATGAGAAATGTTGAAACATTTAAAATATCTCTTCTTTCCATTAAGTAAAGCTGTCATGTATCTCCATGTAATTATCTCTTACATATTTCTCAAAACTACTATTATTTCATATATTTATATACTACTGTAAGCAAAGTTAATTATTTAATTATTTTGTTCTGAAGGAGAAGTTGTTTTTTGGTTGTAATTTATACCTACTGTCAGGGGAGTAAGGCAGTGGCACATATAGATTTAATATGTTGTAATTATATGTATATTATATGGCATAGATTATTATTATGTATAATTTGTATATATAATTCTTTCCTTATCACTTTCTTTAGAGAGCCTGTATAGTAGTTAATTTATATTTTAGGACCATAGGATAAATATAAGAACAGAAACAGACATGGATTTGACTCCCACTGTTTATCACTGACTATCAAACCCCCAGTTATGACACCATGCTTATTAGAAAATACAAACAGTGGTTATATGTCACCTTTGTTCAGCTCAATATCTTCAGTAAAATGAGAACAGTGCTGTACAGTATCCAGCCTTTAATTACTGGGTTTTCTAATTTAACTTTTTATATGTGAGATTCATGAACATTGTTTTGTACGTGCCTTTTGTTCCCTTTCATTGCGCTTTAACATTTCATTTTGTGACTGTATTAGAATTTATTCATCTACTACAATGTTGCTTTACTCGATGGTTTCCAATTCAGAGCTACTTTGATAATGCTGCTGTGAATATATGTATACAGTCCCCCTATATTTAGGTACGCACATTTATCCTGGGTTTTACTAAAGACTAGTATTGCCCAGCAATTTTTTTTAATAATTTTATTAAATCATAATTGTGTACATTGGTGCAATCATAGGGCAGAATGTGCTTCATATACAATCAGAAACATTTTGATCATACTGTGAGAGATAGCCTTCATAGCATTTTCTTAATCACTATATAA
>CAUYRH010133796.1:0-19568 GCA_963574655.1 Perodicticus potto
TTGTAGGTATTTTGATATGTTTATCCTTTAGTCTTCCTACTCAGGAGATAAGTGGTTTATACATTTCAATGATAGCAATTTGCAATAGAATATTTTGTATTTTTCTACTGTTACCAGGTAGTTGTATATATTCAAATGATTTATTATTGGTCATTAATATCCTTTTCTTTCAGATTGCAGAACTTCTTTTAGCATTTCTTATAGTACAGATCTTGTGTTGATGCAATCCTTCAGCTTTTGTTTGTCTGGGAACATCTTTATTTCACCTTTATGTTTGAAGAATATTTTTGCGGGATATAATATTCTGGGGTTAGGGATTTTTCCTTTGGTAATTTGAATATGTCATTACCCTCTCTTCTGGTTTCCATGGGAAAGTCTGCTGCCACAAATATTTGATCTCCTTTATATGTTATTTTTTCCCTTCGGACTTTTTCTTTACCTATGAGCTTTGGGAACTTGATTATTAAATGCCTTAAGGAAACCTTGTTTAGATTACATCTGCCTGCTGTCCTATGAACTTCTTGTACCTGAATATTGAAATCTTTATCTCAGTTTTGAAAGTTCTTTGTTATCATTTCTTTGAATATACTTTTTACCCCAATGCCTTTCTCTACTTCCTCTTTATGACCAAGAACGATTACATTTGTACTTTTGAAGCTATAATCTAGATCTTTATAGGCATGCTTCATTCTCTTATATGCTTTTTTCTTTTCTAAATGTATATTTTCAAATAGTCTATCTTTAAGCTCACTAATACATTATTGTGCTTATCAGTTCTGCTGTTGAGAGACTCTGGTGCATTTGTCTGTTTGCTAACTGAATTTTTTTTTTTTGTACCCTTAGCTGGCCCATGGGCTTCTGGCATACTCAAACATCTAACCTTTGGGGTAGATGGAGGGTTTGGCATGTTAATTGAATTCTTAAGCTCCAGAAATCTTGCTTGATTTTTTAGAATAATTTTAATCTCTTTGTTAAATTTTTCTGATAGGTTTCTGAATTTCTTCTCTCTGTTTTGTTAAGTTTATTGAGTTTCTTCAGGACAGCTATTTCGAATTCTTTGTCTGAGAGGTCACATATTTCCATTGCTCCAGGTTTGGTTACTTATTTAGTTCTTTTGCTGAGGTCATGTTTTCCTAGGTATTCCTGATGCTTGTGGATATTGATCAATGTCTGGGCATTGAAGAATTAGTTATTTATTTTAATCTTCATAGTCTGGGCTTATGGGTTCCAAGTATTAAAAGGGAATTAAGTGTTGTAATCTAAATCTTTGGTCACTGCATCTGTATCAGCCCTAGGGATGCCCCAAAGCCAATCATCCTGTGACTCTTACAGACTCCTTGGGGTACTGGCTTTGTAGACTTGTGTAAGGTCTGGGAGAATAACTTAGATTACCAGGCAAAGTTTCTCTCTCCTCTCTCCCCTGACCCTCTGTGCTAGGCTACCAGAGTTAGGGGAGGAGTGATCTGGGCACTCCTTTGTGGCCACCAGTGGCAGGTCACACCTGAAGCCAGCTCAGTTTCATGGTGACTGTTGCCTGACTACCCCAATATCTATCCAAAGTCCAAGGGCTTTTGAGTCAGCAAGTCATGAATCCTGCCATGACTGAGCTGTTCCCTTTAGGGCGGTATGTTTCCTTTTGGCCTGGGGTGGGTCCAGTAATGCCATCAGGAACTAAATCCTAGAGTCAGTATTCTCAGGAGTCTGCTTAGTATTTTATTTTACTGTTGCTTAGCAGGTACCCAAGTTGGAAAACAAAGTCCTGTGAACTTTTTCCTTTCCTTTTCCCTTCCCCAGGTGGTAGAAAACTTCCTGGGCCACACTGCCTGGAGTTGGCAGGGGTGACATAGGCATTTGGCTTGGCCACCACTCCTGGTGTCTCACTGATATATCTCAGGTCCCATCTGAGTTTAATTTAAATCCATTTCTATTTGACTCTTTGTCTTTCTTCCTTATCCATTATTGTGTAGCATGTTGAGTTACCTTGTAACCAGAGTCACTTCAATAATTTCTTCAGAAGATATGGCTCTAAGTTTTGGGTTGATTTCTTACTATACTAGATTTAGCAATTTTGTTCACAGAGCAATACAATTTTTGCTTTTATGTTTATTGGTAGTTAATTGCCATGTTTAAATTCTATTTAACTTTGGGTAGGATTAATGTATATAATAGTTACTGAGAAAATACTTAATGCCTGTCATGTCTAACTTATAGGTAATTGTGAGATAACCAACAGAAAATCAGTGTCTGAAACATTCAATTTTTTATAGGCTTTATTCACAACCTTTAAATCATTTATATGGGCAAATGGTCTCATCAATAATGTTAATTGAAACATGCCTTTTTTTCTCAGTAGAGGAGAGAGGTAGAGAATAGGGCAAGGTGTTATACCCCACAATGATTCAGACTGTTTTGTGGCCCAAGAGAATGATGTGGGATAGCTTTAAAAATTGATCAATACTATTACATCTGATCTTTAACTTCATACCAAAGATTTTGATTCATCTTTCTACAGCTTACAGCAGGTGTGTCCTTTCCTTTCATTTTAAGAACCATGGCACTCTAGAATGGACACAAATTAATTCATATATCAGTAAGATTGGCATGTTCGATGTTTTAGAAACAAGCAAACAAACAAAGCAAAAACAATAGTTAATATGCATAGTCACTAGGCATGGGGATGGTAATGTCCCATGAGAATAGGTCACCCAATGGGTGACTTTATTTATTTTTTGAACAGACAGAGTCTAACCTTATTGCCCTCAGTAGACTGCCATGGCATCAAACAGCTCACAGCAACCTCCATCTCCTGGGCTTAGGCAATTCTCTTGTCTCAGCCTCCTGAGCAGCTGGAACCACAGGTGTCTGCTACAGTGCCCAGCTATTTTTTTGCTGCAGTTTGGCTGGGGCTGGGTTTGAACCCGCCATCCTTGGTATATTGGGCTGGTGCTTTATCCAGTAAGCCACAGGCGCCACCCATCAATGCGTGACTTTTAAACTGAGAAGAAGAGTAGGAAATAAAAGACAACTGGTGTTCTGGTGAGCTGCTGTATTAGAAATTCTGTGAAGCTCAGGGGATTATGGATACTTAGAGGTTGGGGAGAATTTATATTTTTGTAAGTCATCTCTATCTTCAGCAAAATGTTTTGCAGAGACTTTGCTCCTAAGAGTTCCAATTTGTCCTCTTGAGACTGTTGTTCCAAGAATTCTAGTGTGTGTGTGTACGTACGCAAGCATGATAGAGGAAGAATGAGAGAGAGAGTTGCTCATCTAAAATTGTGTATATGTACATGTAGAGTGGCTCAATATTAAGAATTTTCTCAATATGTAGTAATTAAAATGTAAGCCCATACAACACCTTAAAGCTTAGGACTAGTCAAAAGATACAAGATAAAATGTTCAGGAAACCCTTTAATCTTCAGATTTATAGATATATTCCACGCATCTTGCATTACGAGGTAAAACTACGATACCCTCGTTCAGCTTAAGATGTTACCATAAACAGTGCTTCTCAAACTTTTCCTCTGAAGTTAAAGTCCTCAATGGCAGGAGAAAGAGAAAAAAAACTAAGTAGTGATTATAGATGGATGCCAGCTGCTACGGAGAGAAAATACATTTTTGAAGTCTAATATTTATTTTAACAATCAATGTGAATTTTCTATTTTATCTAGCAATTTGTTCATGCTTAGTCTAATTTTAAGTGTTTTCATTTATAGTCTTTGAATACAGGAAGAAGCCCCATATTGTGATGTTCTAATGAGTAAGAAATGACCTACCTGAAAAAATAGCTGCATAAGGTATATATACTTGTACCCATTTGAGAAGAACCACCTCAATTTATTATAGGTTTCTGAAAGGAAGTCACTGGGAAAAATTAAGAAGGGAGAAAGGTAGATTTGGAATTTTCTTAAAGGTCATTGATGTCACCTTGAGAAAAGATAATGGGAGAACTATCAGGCTCAGAATGTGCTCTGTAATGGAGATAACTTTATAGTGGTTGGCAAGATTTTGTTAGGAGAGTGTTCCCTTTTTTACTGATTCAATACTTTCTATTGCTTAGCAAATAAATCAGTTAGCATCTTTCTTCTTCTAATCAATGGCTCTCAGAGGTGAAGAAGGTGACATAGCCAACTGGAAAGATGAACCAGTGAGGGTAGACCCTGTTTTTGATGGAGAAGTGCAAGAAGTGGGAATGTGTGGAATCTGAGCCACAGCTTTGAGGCTTATCTAACACACTGGCACCACCCTCCTTCTCAGATCATCTCAAACCCTTTAGCTCTCAGGAGTTTTGGTAGGAACTCATCTCCTTTAAGGGCCACTTCCATAAACTCCTGTTGTTTTGGAATCTCTGGGGGGAGATTTGGCATGCAAGTGGAAGGGTACAGAAGGGTGATGTCACACTCTTGTCTATCCGTGCTCTCATCAATTTGCCCCTTTTCCCTTTTTACAAATGCCTACTGCTAGGAAGTCTCAATTTGATTAGTCCATGTTGAAGGATTAGACTAGTTACCTATTTTGAATTCCCCTAAGTAGACTGAGACCTACTGAAGTAAAAAAAATCTAACATTTATTCGATCTCCCATGTATAAGACTCTGTGCTCACCTCTTTCAGAGCTTAACATAAAATAACATTAAGAAGCTTCTTTTTTTTTTTTGTAGTTTTTGGTCAGGGCCATGTTTAAATCCACCACCTCTGGCATATGGGACCAGTGCCCTACTCCTTGAGCCACAGGCGCCACCCCATTAAGTAGCTATTTTTGAGGTACAACTTTCTTTGTAACTTATGAACTAAAGCCAATTTGCTAATCAGGCTGACCATGCTTATGCATTCAGGGACATCAGGAATGTGGGAAATTCTGGTAAATATGTTATTTAGAAGATAATGTTGGCTAGCCTCTGGGCATCATGACTCAGTGTCACCATATTGGCTAGTTAACTTTAACATCCTTTTGTAAGCTCAAAAACATTGTGAATATATTTTCTTAACATGAATGGAGGTAATAAAAATTACTTTACTAGTTATGAAAACTTTATCTATAGTATACGCAAAGATGACATCATAGTCAAAATGTCTCTTTAAAAAGGAGAGAGAAAGTAACCAGGTCTCTTTAAAAAAGAGAGAAAGTAACCAGGTATCTCCTGATGTGGCCATAGTGTGTGATTCTGACTCTACTTTTTTAGAACTAAAACATTCTGTAAGTAAGACTATTTATAATTTTATTTTCTCTTATTGACCACATCATACTTTGTTATTAAAGTCAAACTGGTCTCATAGTAATTGTGATAACTTGTGTAGGAATTATCTGTTCCTTTAGGTGTGTAAAATTGGCCTACTAAGTCATTTGCATCCTCTGTATTTTATTAAGGAAGGAAATACGTTAGTGACTCAATTTATTTAAAGGCTACTATTCTATTTATATTTACTATTTCTTCTTGAGTCAAATTTTGCAACTTATATTTTTCCTAGAAAATTATCTATATTCTCAAACTTCTATATGAAATCGTTTATAGTATTTTCTAAAATAGTTGCAATGTAAGTAGTTATATTCCTTATTATGTTCGTTTGTGCTTTTTTTTTTTTATTTCTATTCATTTTTGGTCTATGCCCAGGGATGTTCAACCTGTGGCCTTCAGGTCACATGCAGATTATTTGAGGACTGTGTTGTTTGTCTGTGGCATTGGATATCTCAGCAATTATGCATGGACCTTTTCTTTATGCTCATCAACTGTCATTAGTGTTTTTGTATTTAATGTGTGGCCCAAGACGACTTACACTTCCAATGTGTGGTAGAAAAGAAAAAAGCTTAGATACCTAGACAAATCCTTGAGTTTAAGTGCTAGTGGGAACAAAGAAATGGAGATTCTTGAGAAGAACTGGTGAGGCACACTGGGGAAGAAGCAGTTGTTGTTGTTTTGTTTTTAAGGTGAAGAAATAGCAATTATTTTAAATGCTAATAGAAATTACCCAATAAATAACAAAAAGTGACATAAAATGAAGACAGAGAAATCACTGATGTGTTGGCATCCCTGTGCAGGTGAGACAACACCTACTGGTGATACAGATTTCAGAGAGGAGTTTGGTAATAAGCAGGAACATGGAGCATGTGGTGGGGACTTTGGAAGGCTGGTATATGTGGTGGGTGGAGATGGTGAAATCTTCCTTCATTGCTTCAATTTTCTGAAAGAAAGTTGGGTCATCTTCTGAGAGTAAGGATAAGTGAAGAGGTATTAAAGGTGTGAATGAGAGCAGGAAGGGAGGAGTCAGCTACAAAAACAGGAGACTGTGGCCTAGGGGAATGTACAATTTCTGCCTGTATTCTGCCCACTTAAGGTTTATGAGCCCTGATGTCATGCTTGTGAGGTTTGCCTAAACCAAGTTAGGCAAAGAGGGAAAGAACAGTAGGATTTAATTAGGGTTGTGGTTTGTCAAGCTAATGCTTTAGTAAGATGCGAGAGGAATTGAGGGGTTGAGAGTATGCACAATGGAGTTACTTTGTAGTGGATGACCACGGAATTGAATCTGAGTAGGTAGGAAAGAAAGGGCACTGGTAAGATCAATGATCAATACCCAAATGTGGTCTAAAGTTATTGGAATTGGGTGTGCTATGAAGAACAAATGGAACAAACTATGACTAGATGCTCATGGTAAGATAGTGGTATGCTATAAAGATATGAGAAGTATTTGCACCTATTGCTGAGGAAAAGATGGTATACTGAGAATGTGTAACTGAGGCAGGGTAGAGGACAGGACATTGGTGTAGAGGAATTTGAGAAATGGAGGGACCTAACTGCTAAAGGATTATGAGTAAGAGATGAGTCAGAAGGAGCTGGGAGCTCTAGGGGTAATGGGAGTGACCTGAGAGACAGGGATGGATGCAACCAGGAGGAGGGAGTGGATGGTATAGTCCTAATGGTATAAGATTCAAAGCTGGAGTTTAGGAAACAGAATAGGTCTGGAAGTGGAGATGAGGAAAGACTGGGGTCAAGTGTTCTAGAAGGTGTGGGAGACAATGTGGCACTCTTAAGAGGCTCATGCAAGAGAAATAGTCTCCAGGATGAATCTCTTTCAGACATGATGTGAATAGGAATATAGTATAGTCTCTTTTTCCTTCTGTGTAAGAATCTATGTATATTGTCTACTAAATCAAGCATGTTTATTTGTTCTGCACATTCAACAAAGTCACAAATTCATTTTCAAATATTTTGCAATAAGGAAAAGCAAGATGTGTTTTTCTAGCACTTTCCCCCGCAAACCACATTTTTTAGGGAAGGCTATTTTTAGTTTGTTTCTACTGGACTCATCAAAATGTTTATGGGACTCATCAAAATGTTTATGGGTAAAATCTATTTGCTAAAAGAAATTCTTAGTTTTTTTCCTTAAAAATATTTTTAAAACCTTCCCTCACTCTTCTTTGTGAATTAGAAGTGAAATTGGAAATGTTGGATGTGAAAACTCTTTGACTTTGGAATTTTAAAGAAGACTAGAGGAATAAAGGGTTCTAAGTCCAGAAAATTTTATTTGGTTAGTTTCAGGGCAAAAGAACAATTTTTTCAAACATCAGAAAATTTATGTGCTCTTTTCTAAGATGAAGGTTCAGAAGGTTCAGCTGAATCACCAGATCTGACTGTTAACTTATGTGGCCATGAATGTTTTGTAGACTTAATTGTTTTAGATTAGTTTTAGGTTTACAGGAAAAATGAGCAAATAATACAGAGGTTTTTCATGTAAACCCTGCCCCCACATATGCACAGATTCCTCCATTACCAACATCCCCTACCAGAAAGAAATATCCAAAAACCCATAGATTACATTAGGGTTTACTTTTGATCTTGTGCATTCTATGAATTTCTAGTGAAACGTATAGTGACATGCGTTCACGATTATATTAGAGCAGTTTCACTGCCCTAAAAATCTTCTGTGTTCTTATTTGTCTACCTCTCCCCCAAACCTGTCAACCACTGGTCTTTTTACTTTCTCCACACTTTTGCTTTTATCAGAATGTCATATGGTTACAATCATACAATATGTACCCTTTCCAGACTGGCTTTTTCACTTAGAAATAAGCCTTTCAGGTCCTTCTATGACTTGTCACGGCTTGATCGCTCATTTCTTTTTAATGCTGAATAATATCCCATTGCATGGAATGTACCACAGTTTATCTTTCACCCACTGGAGGACATCTTGGTTGCTTTGAAGTTTTGGCAATGATGAATAAAACTTCTATACACATCCAAGTGTAAGTTTTTTGTGGACACAAATTTTCAGTTCCTTTGGGTTAGTAACAAGTAGCTAGATTGCTGGGTAGTATGGGAAGGGTATGTTTGATTTTGTAAGAAACTGCCAAAATGTTTTCCAAAGTGGCTATGTCGTTTTGCTTCCCACCAGCAATGAAGGAGAGATCCCATTGCTCCACATGTGGTGCTGTCAATGTCCTGGATGCTGACCATTCTAATAGGTGTGTAGGAGAATCAAATCATTTTAATTTGCATTTATTTGATAACATATGATGTGGAACATTTTTTTTATGCTTATTTACCACTCATGTATCTTCTTTGATGAGTTATCTATTAAGACCTTTGGCTGTTTTTTTAGTCAGGCTGTTTGTTTTCTTATTGTTGATTTTTAAGAGAGTTCTTTGTGTATTTTGAGTAATAGTCCTTTATCAGATGTCTTTTTGCAAATGTTTCCCAAGAGTGTAGTTTGTCTTTTCATTCTCTTTACAGTATCTTTAACAGAGCAAGTAATTTTTAAATTCAGTGAAGTCCAGGTTGTTAATTCTTTCTTAATGGATTATGCCTTTGGTGTTGTGTCTAAAAGTCATTACCCAAGTTGTCTTGTTTTTCTCCTATGTTATGTTCAAGGAGTTATATCATTTTGTATTTTTGTTAGACCAAAACATACACCTACATTTTTGTTAGGTGTATGATATGTTTTTAGTTAAGCTTTATTAAAGGTGTGAGGTATGTGTATTGATTCCCTTTTTTGCATGTGGGTGTCCATTTGTAAAAATACTATCTTTGCTCTATTGCATCATCTTTGCTTCTTTGTCAAAGATCAGTTGACTGCTTATGTAGCTCTATTTCTAGGATCTCTATTTTATTTTTCTGTTTACCTGTTCTTTCACCAATATTATACTGTCTTGATTTTTATAGCTTTATAGTAAGCTTAAAGTTGAGGACAATTAGTACTCTTACTTTGTTTTTTTTCAATATTAAGGAGTCTATTCTGGGTCTTCTGGCTTTATGTAAAAATTTTATAATTCATTTGCAATTGGGGGCCATATCAAATGAGGGTGTTTAAATATAGCTACTTGTTTACTGGCTAAAAATTCCCTCACAGACCATGCTGTGTGAACTGGTGCATTATAGTGATACAAGAGCTATACTTTCTCATGACAAGATTTTCAGTTAAGATTTTCCTTTTTCTCTATTGATATTTACTTAGTCTGCTATGCTATATAGTCAGCCAACAATTGTGACACACAATTGGACACATTTTTGCAATGTTTTCATCAGTTCTGCTCATTACTGGCCACTCTGACCTGTCTTTATCAGTGACTCATTCTTTCCTCTCAGAAAAGCATTTAATCCATTTGTGTACTTCCATTTTCTTAGTGGCATTATCCCCATAAACTTGGACTAACATGTTTCTGATTTCACTTCCACTCTTGCCAAGTTTAATAAGAAATTTATGAATGTTTGTTCATTGTTCTGATTCAAGTTCCAATTTTCTCACAATGACACAGAAAAACATACAACAATCATAGATAACACTAGAGAGCAAGACATTCCCACGTCACACAACTGTGAGACACTGATATACCAACGTTATGAAACCTTACTGAGTTGTTTGTACAGTGCTGCCAACATACACATGTGGTGGTAGCTTCATGAACTTAATGACTAGACTTTGTAGATGCTGTTATGAGCTATACAGCTTTCTCCATGTCAGTGGTTAATGTGTGCAGGAAGGAACTAACTGTAGAGATGTTCCTTTGTGGCTTTAATAGACTATTTAGCCTTTTAGTGTTAAATTCAAGTGTTTGAATGTCTCACCCAATGGGAGGGGCCCTGTAGCTTCCAGGAGGTTGCTTATCTCCAGTGCAACAGAGGTTGGTGGAGGAAGAAGTCCATTTGGGGTTAGCTTTGGTGAGCCTGGAAGGCTTTATAAGGTTTCTGAAAGGCTCAAAGATCATTTCTCAGGCCCCTGGGAAAAGCCACTGGGAGAGGGCCCAGGGGGCCTCTCTGAACTGGAAAGACCACGCATGGGAGAGGGCTGTCTTCAATTAACAGACTGGCCCTTAGAGTTAGCTCTACCCTTCTCTCACTATCCCTGCCACTGCCCCAGGAGTTTCCCCCCAGTGTCTGTTTGCAAACAGGTGCCCAAAGAGGCTGCCACCATAGCCTGGAACTTCCCTGGGGAACCTGTCCTAGTCCTACAGTGAGACTTCCCTATGGGGTGATGAGCACTCCACCTGATCACTGTAGATCAGATCCCTACTGTACTGTCCTGTCAGTTCTGTCCACGTGGGATCCCATCTCCCAAGTTAAGCTCTCCAATCTCTTCCTTGTGGCCCCCAGAAACCTACTTGAGTGCTTGGGGCATTTTTGACTCACTGTCAGGTATCTCTGGGAAATGCCAGCAGTCAGAGATTTCACAGATTAGGTAGCCCTGCATCTACTGCATGTCCTCAAGAAGTAAGGCGTGGGTCCCACTCTCTGTGAACACCTCAGACTGGAGGACACTGTAGCTGATGAAAGGTGACTGGTCCCACAAGTCTGAGTCTGCCCAGACTACCACTACAATTTTAAATGACACTCATAGTTTCTAGTTTTTCTCCCATTAACCACAGGCAACATCTTGACTCCTTGTTTGTATTATAAAGTACATCTAACACTTCTTTCCATTTTATATCCTTTCTACTATTTCAAGATTTATTCAGCTCCAAATATATTACTAAATATATTTCTAACAATTTTTTTTAACTTTTTATTTTTAATTATTATGGGAACATAAAAGTTGTATATCTTTATAGGGTTATAGGGTACATGAAATGTTTATCCTTTTCTTCAATGTCTCTCAAATCTAGAAATTTCTCTTTCTGCTCCAGCCTGAATTGGATACTTTTAAAGACCTGAATGAGTATACTCTGGAACTTCATTGACTACTCTGTTGGTTATACTCATTGTTTACTGGATCCCATCATTCTCTGCCTTATTTTCTCACAAAATTTATAGGAATCAATTTAAAGAAACTTCCTAAGAAAGAGTGAAAATGTCTTTAGTCTAATTGAATGTTGAGTTTCAGCTAGATGTAGAATTCAAGGTTGAAAGTTATCTTCCTTCTTTGTGAAACTCATTCTATCTTCCAGAACTGACTTTCACTGATGAGACATGTTACATCCTGCGATTCTGAATTTTTATGTGCCTAACTATTTCTATCTCCCTGGAATCATTTAGGATATCTTCTTCTTTGATGTTCTGAGATGTCGTAATGACACATTGCATTTCCTAGATCTTTGTACAGAATTGTTCGGTAGTGAGCAAAGGCACTCTGAGACTTTCCTAGTGAGAAAGTAAGTGCCTTTCCTTGGTGCTGTCCTGAGCAATTTCCTCACCTGGGAAAAAGGACAAGAGTGGGCCATGTTGGTGCTGCCTCACTTAATCCTTTCCTGAGCAACTGTCAAACCTGGGGGAAGGAGAACCCCTGCCAATCTGCAAAGAATGCAAAGAATCCTCAGCCTGTAGGCCAGGGAGCCCAGGCAAAATAGGATTTGGAAAGTGACCTAGAATTTTATAAGGGTAATTATCACGTCGTTAACTATCAGAGTGGTTCCATGGTGATGTCTGAATCATGAAGAGGCCCCAATCCAGACAATATAAAACAGGATCCTGGACCATTTCCAGAGCCTTTTTGTTACAATAAGAGGATTATATGTTTGTCAACTGTGGTGGACGTCTTTTGTTCCATAAAGATGTATCTTGCTCTTGCTCTGTAAACCTATATTTCTCTTCCTCATAAATTTCATTTCATGTTTGACATGCTTTTGTTGTGTCTGATCATTCTTTGGCCAAGAGCACACCAAGAACTAAGAATGCAGACAACTGCCGACCTGACAGAGTAGACCAAAGTTTCTCATCTATATCATATTTCTTCTGTTTGAGTAACTTCCTTTATTTCTTAAATAAGAGGTCTAAGCTGGTAATTTATTCCCTCAGCTTTTGTTTGAGAAACTTTTTATTCCTCTTTTAATTTTGAAATATATCTTTCCAGGGTATAGAATATTTTTTATTTATGATTTCAAAGATTTCAATCTATTTTATCCTTGCATGCAAGGTTTAAAGAAATCTGCTGTAATTTTTTGAGGGGGAGGGGGAGACAGAGTCTCACATTGTTGCCCTTGGTAGAGTGCCATGGTATCATAGCTCACAGTAACCTCAAATTCATGGGTTTGAATGATTCTCTTGCCTCTACTTCCTGAGTAGCTGGAACTATAGGCACTCATCACAATGTCCGGCTATTTTTAGAGATGGGGCCTTGGTGTGGCTTAGGTTGGTCTTGAAACTGTGATCTCAGGCAATCCACCGCCTGAGGCCTCCCAAGTCCTAGGATTACAGGTGTGAGCCACCGTGCCTGGCCTGAAATCTGTGGTAATTTCTATCCTTGTGTTTCTACAGACCATACATCATTTTTCTATCTGGCTGGCCTTGAAGGTATCTCTTTTCCTTTGGTTTACAGAAAATTCTGTGTGTTATTCCCAAGGTTTCTTCTTTTTCTTCTTCTTCTTCTTCTTTTTTTTTTTTTGTTTGTTCAGTTTTATGGTCTCTGAACTTCTTTGATTTGTGCTTTGGTGTCTATTATTAAATTTAGAAAAATTTCAACCATTATTTTCACTCATTTCCTGGCATTCCAGTTATGAAGGTCTGACCATTTGATATTGTCACATAGCATTTAGATGCACTGTTTTTTGTTTTGCTTTAGTTTTAAATATTTCAGTTTACCACATTGCATTTCTCTTTGTATTTCTTCTTCTTCTTCTTCTTCTTTTTTTTGTAGAGATAGAATGTTACTTTATCACCCTCTGTAGAGTGCCATGGTGTCACATAGCTCACAGCAACCTCCAACTCCTGGGCTTAGGTGATTCCTTTTCCTCAGCTTCCCAAGTAGGGGGACTACGGGCAACTGCCGCAATGCCCGGGTATTTTTGTTTGTTTGTTTTGCAGTTTGTCCGGGTCCAGATTTGAACCTGCCACACTCAGTATATGGGGTGCCCTACCCAATGAGCCACAGGCACCATCTCTCTTTGTACTTCTTAAAGTTTGTAAATTCTTTTCTAGTAGTATTGCCTTTATGGATAATCCTATTAAAGATAATTTTTAACCTCCGTTACTATATTTTTTATTTCTAGCATTTCTATTTCCATCTCTCTGGAATATTATGTAACTGGTATTTATGTTTTCTATCTTTTTTGTTAGGACCTTTACATATTAGTTAAAACTACTTAACTTTTCTTGTCAGATGGTTCTAATGTTTGTGTTATACCTGAGTATATAGGTCAGCTCAGGCTGTCATGATAAAATGCCATAGGCTAGGTGGCTTA
The DNA here is from genome assembly GCA_963574655.1 of Perodicticus potto. Taxonomy (NCBI): domain Eukaryota; kingdom Metazoa; phylum Chordata; class Mammalia; order Primates; family Lorisidae; genus Perodicticus; species Perodicticus potto. The sequence goes on from CAUYRH010133796.1 coordinate 13,599, forward strand.
AACAACATAACTTTATTTTCTCACAGTTCTGGAGGTTGGAAGTCTGAAATCAGATTTTTAGATTCTAGTGCAGTCTCCTTTCCTGGCTGGGTTAGTTACTGACCTTGCTATGTTCTTATATGGTAGGGAAAGAGAAATTTCTTTCTTCTTAGGTGATCATAAGCCCCATCCTTATGACCTTAAGCTAAATTACCTCCAAATGACACTATCTTCAGATATAATCACATTAGATTATAGAGATTATATGTTAAGAGCTATAACATATAAATTGACAAGAGGGCATAATTCAGCCCATAGCACTGAGTCTGATTCTGTGAGTTCATAGCTCTTTCACACATGGCCTCAGCTTAGCTCACAGCAACCTCAAAATCCTGGGTTCAAACAATCCTCTTGCCTCAATCTCTGAAGTAGGTGGGACTACATGTGGATACCACCTCTCTTGACTAATTTTTCTATTTTTAGTAGAGATGGGGTCTCACTTGTGCTCAGGCTGTTCTTGAACTCTTGACCTCAAGAAATAATCCTGCCTTGGCCTCCCAGAGTGCTAGGATTACACACATTAGCCACCACACCTAGCCCTTTTTGCTTTTTAATTTAGTTTTGGTGAAAGTTGAACACTTTGTATTTAGTCAAATGTTAGATCGTTAATAATTGGCACGATTTGACTTTTGAGAGGCCTTCAGTTTGGGAATTTGTATCAGAGATGGGCTGGATGAATAACAAGCTTCAAATTCCTCAGTGATACTTTGTGTTGAGGGTGTGGGTTAGTGTCGTAATGGGTTTTTCTTGGTGTCTGTTCCTTGCTTGGTTTAAAGTCTTCCCTTAGCCTTGCTTTCTAAAGAAAATTTTTCATAAGAAGCTCTCCTGGATGTATTATAGTCATATTAACTATTGTAAGAGATTGTAGCAGAGAGTGGTGGAGGGTGGACTTCTAATGAAGTCTTGGTCTTGGGCAGCCACTAGAATTTTGGCTACTGGGAGGTGAATTTCAGAAGTGTTCTTGCTCTCCCTCAAGAGTTTAGTGACTTACCCCTCTTCTTTTGTCTTCCTATAACTATAAGGGGTATCTCCATGGCCCTAAGGTTGTGGGTTTAATGCTCTTCCTTTTGCATATTAAAACTTTTATTTCATAGGGGAGATGAAGGAGATGGCTCTGGTGGTGTTTCCACTCTGAGTGTTATTTTTCTAGCTGACATTATGAGAGAAGCTTCACAAAATCCTTTCAATCTTTCTTGTAAGTGCCAGACAAGGTTTCATATCAAGAGGATTTGAACTCCTCTATTTGACTTTTGCATTTATGGAATCAAAAGTTGGAGAAAAGCTGAGCACGGAGGCTCATGCTTGTAATCCTAGCATCCTGGGAAGCTAAGGCATGTGGATTGCTTGAGCTCAGGAGTTCAAGACTAGCCTGAGCAAGAGGGAGACCCAGTCTCTAAAAAAACAGTCAAGTATTATGGTGGATGCCTGTAGGTTTAGTTACTTGGGAAGTTGAGATAAGAGGATCGTTGAGCCCAAGAATTTGAGGTAGCTGTGAGATCTAATGCCAGGGTACTCTATCCCGGGCAACAAAGTGAGATTCTGTCCCCACCTCAAAAAAAAAGTTGGAGAAAAAGGATACCTATATTCATTCCTCTGTCTTCAACTGGAAACTACTAGTTGTAACTTTAATATCATATGAGATATTTATTCAGTTGCTTGATAAAAAATTGTTTAGGCTAAAATACGTATCGTGTGCTATGCAAAGATTCAGAAATTTGAAAATGGATTAAACATTCTTTTCCCTTAGGAAGTAATGGAAAAATGTGAGTGATAACACATGAGTTAATGATTATTAAACACTATCACCCAGTCCATTATGAAGGTAAACAAAAGTTATAAGGAGGGCATTTCCTAACAAACTCATCACCTACTATGAAATTAATCTTCAAAAACTATTGCTCTAGGGAGAAGTTTTCAAATCTTGTATGCATGTAAATCACGTGAGGAGTTTCTGTATCACAACTTCCAGAAGTGCCTTTTGGACACTGTTGTTTAAAAAAAGTCTCCAGGAAGGGCTAATGCCTTCGTATGCTTGGCTCAAAGCATAACACTTCCTTGTTCCTCCTCGTGGCTTGCAGAAAACATTCTAAAATTCTTGCCTTGGCATTTCAGGTAACAATTACATTTTTGAGGCTTACTTTTCTCCTTAACCAAGACCTTTCATTATGAATGGGCATGTTACTCTCCCTGTCTTGCATATTTACACAAGCTTTTTCCTTATATGAAATTCTATTTTCTCATCATTTCCTCTTATCTTATGGATAAGTGGACTGTGGTTTCTCAGATTTTTGAATTTTTTATACTAGTGGACTGTGGTTTCTCAACATTTTGCATTTTTATGTATTTGCCTGTCACTTACTGAGCACCTATTATGTGACAGATGCACTGAGAGAACATGAACAAATAAGACATAATCTTTGAATACTGGAGATTTTCAGGTTAGTGGAAAAGAGACAATAAAACAATATTTATATGACAGCATGGTAATTGATATCTGAGGTGATTCTTGGAGGATGATTTTTAACTTATCTAGATACAGAAACTAGAGAAGAGGGAGAACATGGTTCAACCAGAAAGAGAAATACATAGAAAGCCATGGAGTTAGGAGAGAATATATTATGTTGGGGTACTTGTAGGTAGAATCCTTGGGCTAATTCCAAGATGACCAAGAATGATCAAACTGGAAAACTTAATGGAAGCAGATTATCAAGGCTTTTTCAGGCCTTAGTAAGACATCTTGTAAGAAATAGAAAATCATTGAGAGTTATACAATAGGAGGAGAGACACGATCAGTTTTCATTTTGTCACTATGTATCTCTGATGGAAGTATGGAGATTGAATCTTATTTTGTAAGACTGGAGACAATGAGAGTAGTCAAAAGGCTGTTAAACTAATCCAAGTGAGAGATAATGGAGCATCGAAGTCTCTGAGCCAAGATGTTGGCAGGGGTGATTAGGAAGAGGAGGCAGATTAGAGGTACACTACAGAAAATTACAAAGTGAGTAGAAATGATTTCCACAGGGGCATGAAAATCTGAGTTGGAGGTGGTATTATTCCTGAAGAAATAGAGCCTTGGGTCAGGACTTTTGGGGCACAAAGAAGAGAGCATTCACTTCTGAATTTGTTGATTTTACAGCATATAGATGCTTTTGCATTTAGATTTATAGTGAGGAATTTAATATACAGATTGAGAGTTTAAATGAGAATTCAGGGAGCAGGAATTTGTAAGTTTTGGCGCAAAGAATGAAGAGCTTGACACAGTATGTGATGGGGTACTGAGGAACTCAGGAGGAGTCCTCTGGAGCAAACCTCAGATCCATATTTATTGTCATAAAGCAGGAAAAAATAGTTAAAAGTTACTTATCGGACATCAACAGTAAAAAGGGGGAACATGGAAAGTGTCAGACAGAATGTCTCTAGGTTGATTTTGCAAAACTTCAGACCTTAAACAAGACCTCTGCCTGTAGCATCAAGAGACCTTTGGAATCTAGAGAATCTTTGCCATAGCCATTAGGCTTGGTATTGCCACACCTCACGTACATATTCTCTCTTGGAGGTCAGTTTTATAACCTCTGCACATACACAACTCACATGTCATTCTCATGATTCTTTAGGTCTCTCAAGCAGAAAGCAAGTCTTATGCTAAAGATCAAGGAACAATTTTCCCTACAGTATTGACATTTGAAGTGATGAAAGTGGGTGGGATGAGAAGAACCAAGGAATGCATGTGGTGGCAGACCTTGGGTGACTGCTGACATTTGAGGCACAGGCAGAGAAAGATGCTCACACAGAAAGTAGAGTAGGACTGTCCAGAAAGTGGGGGGCTACTAGAAGGCATTTTTTATTAAAGAATCTCAAGAGAATAGGAATAGCTAAATATGAAATTCACAAAGGAATATTGTAAGAGAAAAATTTAAAAGTAACAGCAAATGTATTAGGTTTAGCAATCAATAGTTCATTGATCCCCCTGGTAAAAGCCATTTTAATGGAGTGGTGAAGTTGAAAACAGAATGCAGTGGATTGAAGTAAGAACAACATATGAGAAAATTAAGCAATGAATGTAGACAACTCTTTCGAGATCTGCTGAAACAGGAGGAGGGAGAAAGTAAGAAAACAATGATTCAGAAGTCATGTCTCTATTTCTTTCTTCAGATGTGTGAGACTGAAGCAAGTTTAGGCCATGAAAGGAAAAGGCAGTATTTGAAAGGAGATGTAAAATTGAAAAGAGATGTGGGAAAAGGCAATAGGTGAAAGCTGAAAGAAATGGGTACTGAAGAGAAGAAATGGTTGCTAAAGGAATGTCCTAAATAGATGGGAAGGGTGAGGATGGAATCAAAAGCCCAGGAGCAGGGATTGGTCTCAAGAAGAGGAAACATTTCTTCCACTGATTTTCAACTGGTAATGGAAGAAAAATTTGTGGATTTTACTTCTGTCTACTGAACCTGTTAGCCTATTTTGTAGACAGAACATTAGAACATTACATGTTAAGTAAACTATTGTATTTTAGGGCTTTATCAAATTATGTAACTCACCTGTGTTAACATTTGTTATTTGTGGGGAAAACTCAGATTAACCATAATGTTTCTTTTGTAGATACCATGTTATTTTGGGGAGTAGAATTAGAGAAATGCATAACCATTTTTATCAATCCCAATGAAGTAGCAAGATGGAAAACAATAATAAAAATGATTGAATTGACTGATGTTAATTAGAATTAATCTCACTTTTTAGCACCAGGAAGTGCATGATGGAAGATAAACTTGATTGTGATAGATGACTTCATTTAAAGAGTGCTAATAATCTAAGATAATGGAACCGATGTAAAATTAAAATTTCAGAACCGATATTTTGATAATAATGTCAACTATAAGAAAATTAATTCAAATTATGCTGGCAAGTCAGTGAACCCTGTCTACAGTTTCTAACAATGAAATGTGTTACAGGCAGTCCTCAGGTTATAGACAAATTATGTTCCTAAGAATGTCTTTACTTTGGATTTTTATGTAACTCAGAGTCCTGATGAACAGAATATATATAGTATTAATAGTAATAGTACTATAACAACAAAAATAAATAAATGGGACTTAATTAAACTGAAAAGCTTCTGTATAGCTAAGGGGACAACAACCAAAGCAAATAGACAACGTACACAATGGGAAAGGATATTTGCATATTCTGAATCAGACAAAAGATTGATAACTTGGATCTATAGGGAACTCAAATTAATCTACATGAAAAAAGCCAATGATCCCATATATCAAGTGGGCAAGAGACATGAATAGAACCCTCTCTAAAGACAGACGTATGGCTAGCAAACATATGAAAAAATGCTCATTGTCCCTAATTATTAGAGAAATACAAATCAAAACCACCCTGAGATGCCATCTAACCTCAGCGAGAATGGTCTACATAACAAAATCTCAAAACTGCAGATGCTGGCGTGGATGTGGAGAGAAGGGAACACTTTTACACTGCTGGTGGGACTGCAAATGCAACCTTTTTGGAAGGAAGTATGGAGAACTCTGAAAGAACTCAAGCTAGACCTCCCATTTGATCCTGCAATCCCATTACTGGGCATTTACCCAGAATGAAAAAAATCCTTTTATCATAAGGACACTTGCACTAGACCATTTATCACAGCTCAATTTACAATCATCAAAATGTGGAAACAGCCTAAATGTTCACCAACCCAGGAGTGGATTAACAAGCCGTGGTATATGTATACCATGGAATACTATTCAGTGATTAAAAAAGATGTAGACTTTACATCCTTTGTATTAACCTGGATGGAAGTGGAACACATTATTCTTAGTAAAGCATCACAAGAATGGTGAAGCATGAACCCTATGTTTCAATTTTGACATGAGGAAAATTAACCACCTATTACACTGGAGGTGAATGAGGGAAAGAAAGAGGAGAGAGAAAGGAGGG
>CAUYRH010133799.1:0-17478 GCA_963574655.1 Perodicticus potto
TTGTGGCGGGTGCCTGTAGTCCCAGCTACTTGGGAGGCGGAGGCAGGAGACTCGCTTGAGCCCAGGAATTGGAGGTTGCTGTGAGCTGTGATGCCACAGCACTCTATCCAGGGTGATAGCTTGAGGCTCTGTCTCAAAAAAAAAGAAAAAAAAAAAAAAGAAAAATGGGCTAGGATAATTTCTGGTTAATGGAACTGGTTTCTCTGAAGTTGAGTAAATGATAGATAAAGCAGGTACAAACTTCCTATTGTCTTTCTGTCTGACATTACTATTCTGCACTTTGAAATTATTCTTGAGGTTTCCTGGATTTTATAAAGATTCTTTGGTTTCCAAGTTTCTTAAAACTTTATATTTCTTCAGTTTTTTCATGAGGTTTTTGTGTTATGAAAAGGGTTGGGTAGGATAACTCAGACACAGGAAGAATTTTCATCTAAACTTAGAAATTCTAAAACTAGTTGTTTGTTCTCTGTTTTTTGACGGTGTTATGGATTATTGAATAACTACTGCTTGACTTCCTGAGAGGTGGTGTATTAAGATACATATGCATATAAGAACTTAAGTTTACAAATAAGTACAGAGGTTATTTCCTATTTTTATGTTTCAGGGTTGTTGTGTCAATGCTAATAATGAAAAATACTACCACCTGTCTGCTTTTAGATTGAAATGTTGCAGCAGCAGAGAGAAGAACATGAAAAAAACAAGGAAAAGATGACCATGGAGTATAAGCAGGAGCTAACGAAACTACACGAAGAAGTGAGATTGTAGATCTGTTGTATGTTGTTCTCTCTCCTTCATGCTTGACAATTTTGTTAATGAGAACCAGTTTCTACTTTGTAAAGTGGAAAGCACATATTCTACTTATGGGAGTGGAAATCCATTCTCTATTCTTTACTCTAGGCAAAGAGTCTTGCCTAATTATCTCCCTGATACTACCTAGAATGGAGATTCTAAAATATGTTCCTTGGTTGAATACCTGAAAATAATAGAGCTATTTTTGTATAATACTATAGAATATCGATACCAAAATATGTTTAATATTTTAATTTGTATAAGTTAATAGATTTCAAATAATGGAAGATCCCAAGATTTAAGAAGCATTTGGGGATAAGTAAGAAAAGCAAGAAAATTCTATCCATTAACTTAATTTTATTCTTTAGATTTGGAAAAAACTGCTTTTATTTTGATTTAATTCCAAAGTACTCTTCTGCTTACTGAGTATCAGTGTCTCACAGGAGTATACCTTGAGAACCACAGGCTTAGAGGAAAGAAAAAGAGTTTTTATTTGCAGCTTTTATTGTGGGGGTAGGTGGTGGGAGTCCTTAAGTGCAAAGCTATTATAATAAAAACTAAAGTTTTGTTTAAAAATTATCTTTTCTTTTGTATTTTCTTTGAATATTTTTGTTTGCTAGTGTTTATTTTACATATGTAATATTTAGTTTGGAAATCTAATGTGTTCTCAATCCTCTTCAATAGTACTGGTTAGCACTGCTTTTGCTTTCATGAAACCAATTTGTCCTACCACAACTATTTACAAATTCTCAAATTTTAAGTATAGAAGTAACTGTCTCTACAGTTAGAAAGACTGAAGAGAAGCTATGAAAAACTGCAGAAAAAGCAAATAAGGGAATTCAGAGAAAACACCAAAAATCCCAGGGAAGATCGTTTTGAAATTGAGAGGTTAACTGGAAAAATAGAGGTATGTTCATAGTAATAATTTGTTCCTGGTGATTGTCAGTTTTCATGTAGGAAAATGCTGTTTCTAATGGTGCTATTTCCTACAACCGATTTTCTACCCTCTCTAGGACTGCCACTGAGCTATTTCAAAGGTGGGAGGGCAGTCCACTGTACATCCTATCATAATCTGGTTCCCTAGGGTTAACGGGGTTACTATCTATCAGTAGTTCCTAACAGGGCAATACCACCTTTAGAAGGCATTTGCAAATGTGTGGGGGCATTTTTTTTGTTGTCAAAATGACTGTGCTTAAAACTGGCATTTAGAGGACAGGAACCAGGGATACTAAACATGCCTGGGCCTGATCCACACGGGAAGGATTGTTTTACCCCGAATGCCAGTATCCCTCATTGCAAAACATTGACTGGCAGTTACTGCCTGTCCATCATGGGTTGTCCTTGTCCTTGTTCTTGTCTTATTCCTTGTTGTACCTCAAGCACCTAAGAGAGTAAGGGCTTAGTAAATGTTGAACATACATGGCACTCTTTGTACAGAGTATCTTGCATATCAGATTGTTTATCTTTAGTTCCCATTTAGATATAGTAAGTCATGCATCTTCCTCTTTGGCGAGCTTATTTTCATTAAGACTGAGTAACTCCATGATCATTATATATATTGAGGACTTAAGGGGAGGAAGTGAACTAATGTTACCAAGATTAGATGGAGGAGCAGCATAAGGCTATTATTCCCTTTCTGTGTCTTCGCTATTATTTCTTAGTGTACAAAAGAACCCCAAAGCTGCTTTTAGGCTCTCAGAAATTCTGACCTAGTAATATGGCATGGCACCTAGGGAATCTGCATTTTATTCAGCTTCCCTGGCTGATTCTAATTTGAGAAACATTGTTCAGCATCTTTGTGTGATTACTTATAAGATTTATACTCTAGACAACCTGTCACCCACAGATGTAATATATTATTAGTACTTAAAATTGTAATTTCTTTGTTTAATTCTTTCATATATCAATATTTTTATCCATTTGACGGGCACAGAATCAGGGGACTATCCAGATACTGCTTGCATTCTAGCCCTTCTCAGTGATACGTTTTCTCTCTCAAGCCCTCGGTGTCCTTGCTACTTCCTGACCATTTTCTGTTATTTCTGTGTCAAAACCCCCATCTTTGATTTTCATATCATCAGCCTATACCATCAACCAATGTATATAACAACCAAAGCAGTCATATTCCGATCTCTGGGTTACTTCCCTGGCTCATAGATTGCAGCTCCCAGCTCATTGTCACTCTGTCCAACATTACTCTTATCTTAACTTTGAGGATTTCAGCATTCACAAGGATGATGCTTATAATACTCTGACCTCTGAGTTTTATGGTCATAGATATTCTGATCTCCCTGTCTTACCTACTTACTTCCATTGCCATTCTTTAGCTCATGTCATTAGCAATGTTTACATCCCCTCTAGAGTCACATTTTTAAATATCTGACTCTACCATCTCTTGTCTTTTTAGCTTAGTCCTTCTAAGGACTAAGTCTTTTGACTTTCAGTAATCATTAACTATCCCTTAAAGTGATTCAATTCTGTCACCTTTTCACTGGTCCTTATCTACCATGTGTCCTCACTTAATCAGTCCTTGTACAGCTTAAATTCTCTAGTTACATTCATTACTTTGCTCTTCATCTCCTGTGTTCCTCTCTTGCTTCATCATATTTGCTTGGCAAAACCACAACTACCATTAAGTCTCCCTTTCTGTCCACTTCTATCTACTGTATGTAGCTTGAGACAAATGTAACCTTACTGGCTGACCTCAGATGGGTCCTATTGCTACCCAGGATCATATTGTATTTCCTCTCAATCACCTTCTTTCTATAGTAACTGTTTAGGACTTCCTTTTCTTTCCCCCTCAAACCTTCAGTGGGTTTTCCCACATCCTCACCTGTGGATGATATCTTACTTTCTAGATTTCTAACCCTGCGTCTACCTCCACCTATCCGTATCTGTGCCCATTACCCTGTCTTCTCTCCTGGAGGAGCTGTCTAGGTCCTCCCCATCCCCTGTCCTCTACCAATTCTCCTTCTCCTTTCTGCATCCTCAGTGTTTTACTCCTTACTGGATATTTTTTACCAGCACATGTATTTCTCCCCTCTTAAATATCCTCTCTCGACCTCTCTCTTATCCTCATTTTTCTCCTTTGTTTTATAACTAAATCACTTCAGGCATCTATACTTGTCTCCAACTCCTCTTGTCCCATTTTTCTTGTACCCACTAGTGAGGCGTAGTCCCCTTATTTTATAGAAACTATTTACATGGAAGTCACCAGTGACTTCTGCTTTCTTGAAGTCTTTAGGCTGGTCCTTACCTTCCTCATCCCATGTGCAGCATTGTATCCATCTGCTCTTTCCCTCCCTAAAACACTTGATTGGCTTGAGAAAAATCACATTTCCCTCGTTTTTCTCCTATATTATTACCTATTCTTCCTCGATCTTTTTGCTCCCCAAACTTTTAACATTGTTTGGAATGAATATCCTAGGATTGTGTCATTGGACTTTTGTTTTTCTTTATCTGAGCTCATTCCCCTGGTGATTTCATTCAGTCGTATAGCTTTAACACTGTGTATACATTGACAGTTTATATATTTAACGTGACCTCTCCTCTTTGTTTACTGAATAACTTTCAAATGCCTGTTTACCTCTCCAATATAATGTCTAAAACTATCAAACTTAACTTGTTCAAAATAAAGGCCTATAGCCCAGTGGTTAGGGCACTGGCCACATGTTCTGGGGTTGGTGGGTTCCAACCCAGCTTGGGCCTGCTAAACAAACAAACAAAAAATAGCTGGATGTTGTGGTGGGCACCTGTAGTCCCAGCTACTCGGGAGGCTGAGGCAAGAGAATCACTTGAGCCTAAGAGTTTGAGGTTGCTGTGATCTAAGACACCATGGCACTCCTACGAGGGCAGGGGACAAAAGGAAGACTGTGTCTCAGAAACAAATAAACAAACCTTGGAGTCATCCTTGATTTCTCTTTTCTCAACTCAGTAGCCGGAATGCTTGTTGTAATGTAAATCAAATCATGTCACCTTCTGTGCAAAAACCTTCTGGTAGCTTCTCTTAAAAGCCAGAGTTATCCTAATGACTTACATGATCTCACCCATAGGTAACTCTCTGGCCTTGTGTCTTTTTATTTTCCTTTCACTCCCTTTTCCTTCACCAGCCTTCTTGCTCACCCTTAAACACACCAGGATACTCCTACTTCAAGGCACTTTCCTTCTGCCTAGAATAGTATAACTTCATTCCCATCTCCCTGGTGTTTACTTAAATGTTATTTACTCAGTCTGGTGATCCCTTTTAAAAATTGCAACCCCCAAATTAGCTGGATGTGGTGGGTACACACCTATAGTCCCAGCTACTTTGGACTGAGGCAGGAGGATTGCTTGAACCAATGTTCAAGGTTGCAGTGAACTGTGGTGATGCAACTGCATTCCATCCTCAGGAATAGACTGAGACCTTTTCTTAGACCTTGTCTAAAAAAAAAAATTACAGCTCCAACTTAGAGGACTCAATGATCTATTTCCTCTAAAACACACATTACCATCTAATGTGCAACATACAATGAATGTGTTATCTTTTTTTTTTTGAAATTTAGCATTTTTTTATTTTTATTTATTTTATTTTTTTTTGAGACAGAGCCTCAAGCTGTCACCCTGGATAGAGCACCGTGGCATCACAGCTCACAGCAACCTCTAATTCCTGGGCTCAAACGAGTCTCTTGCCTCCGCCTCCCAAATAGCTGGGACCACAGGTGCCCGCCACAACGCCCGGCCATTTTTTGGTTGGCGGGCCCAGGCTGGATTCGAACCCGCCAGCTCAGGTATATGTGGCTGGCGCCTTAGCCCGTTGAGCCACAGGCGCTGAGACTGAATGTGTTATCTTTTGCCATCCAACCAAGTGGGGCTAGGATTTTTGTTTGTTTTACTAAATATTGTATCCCCAACACCTAAAGAGGTACCTGGCATACATAGTAGAGCAATTGAATGAATGAATGAATTTTAGAAATCTGGTTAACAGTGATTTCCTGGGGAGCATAAGACTTCTGGAGGTGAGGGTCCTAGGCAGTGATAGAAAGATGGAGTTTCCTTTCTTTGCCTTTGCTCTATTTTTATAAATATATGGCTCATTTTCTTGATCATACAATTTGAAATTCTTGTTGATCCATTGTTAATTTTGAACAGTTTGGCTTTGGGTTATAGATATCTGTTAAACTCCAGTACAGATTTTCCTGTTATTCAAACCTTTGTAGTTCTGTGAGAGAATAAATAATAATTTAGATATCAAAGTAAGATTTGGGCTACCAAAAATTAAATTTTATTTTAATTTGTTCAATTCCTGGGTCTAGATAACTAAAATTTGGATAATGAAGGATATCTGTAATCTGACTTTGAAATTTTAGTTATGTTAGCATCAGTTTTCTGAAAAATCACTAGAAAATTTTAACAACCCTTAGGTGGCAGCAAATTGATGAAAATTGTCATGAATCCTGTATTTAGCATCTTTGTTGCGTATTTGTACTCTTCACCATTAGAGTGTTAAATTTAGACAGACAGATAGATATCCAGGGGCACAGTGTGTGAGGAACTGAATATTACACTACGGTTCTGTCAGCTAAGTGAGTAATGGGGCTCCTGCTGTGGAGAAAGGTGCCAGTGTACCCAGGGACATGGGGAAAAATTAAAATCGAAGTGGGTCTGGGAAGGAGTGACTGCAAGGAGGTGCACTTTTAACGTAAGTAATAACATAGGTGCACTTTTAATGTAAGTTAAGTACTATTATTGCCTCTTTAGGAGTTTCGTCAGAAATCTCTGGACTGGGAGAAACAGCGCTTGATTTATCAGCAACAGATATCTTCTCTGGAGTCACAAAGGAAGGCTCTGGCTGAACAGTCAGAGATAATTCAGGTAGGCTTAAGATGTTTTAAAATAATGAAAAGCAGACAGGTTTTGATCAAATTTTACTACCTTAATGCAACTTCCAGGTGCCATTTAGCCTCTTTCAGCTTCTCACTACCAACCCTGATCTCTTTCTTGTGTGGGCAGCCTTTCTTCCTCTAATTATAGGCTTCTCCTCTGCAGCATCTAGACATATCTCCTCCCTGCCTTGCACACACACACTTGCTCTTCTCCCCAGGCACACGTCCTCTGCCTGCTTGTTCTGGCTGGCTGGCTGGCTTCTTTCTCACTGGCTCGCTCACTCACTCTCCGTCTTGCCCACTCTGCACTCACATCCATGTTCACTCCCCTGATCTTTGGTGTCCAGCTTTCTCTTTCCCCCTTCTCCTGCTCTCCCCCACTCCCAACCCTGTCTCTGTGTTTCATTTTCCATGTCCCTGGGTCCCTTGGCTGTACTTCTGTGTATGCCTTACTGCATCTCTGTGGTGGCCAGGATACCTGGGCTGAGGTGCCTTAGCTGGGGAGCTTCACTTCATCTGCCTGTTTGGTCACAAATACTGAGAAGTTACACTGCAGTGATACGCACGCTAACAAAGTAGTGTCTTTGTGGTAACAAAAATACTTTTTTTGAGCACTGGTAGAAAGTTTTCTTTTAGTGGCTTAAGCAAAACCAAAAAATAGACACCTAATTTAGGAATGTGTTTTCTTTAGAACATAGTCAGCTTGTTTGCTTTTTCAATTAGAATGAAGAACATAAAGGAAAGTGAACATGGGAGAAATGAATATTGTGATCTTCTATTATGGGCTAGATACTGTCTCAGTACTTCTAGAGGGGTTTGTATATGTTATCTATTTAATATCATGGCAGTCTGTTAAGGTTGGTAGTTATTTCTATTTATTGGATAAGGGAACAAACTGGATAAAAGAGCTAGAGGGAAAGTGTTTTTATGTTTTGCTTTTATAATCTGTGTATTTGCTGCTTTAAGTCTCAGTAATGCATAGCTTTTTTGGTTTGTCTCTGAAATATCAGCTGTCTGATGGTGGTGCTGCTGTGAGTGACTCTACTCAAAAGTGGCAGGTCCACAGCAACTTCTAGGGAGAAAATTATCTTCTAGGCTGCAGCCAGCTTATAGCCAGAGCAGGCCAATGCAGTTCTGAGATGTCTAGACCAGGATTTTTTGATCTGACTGCTAAAGTACTAAATCCTAATTGTTGCCTTCAGATTGGCAAAAAAGCAAATTGACTCTGAATTTTTACAGTTCTCACTTATTCATAGAGTATTGTTATTGATTGCAAATGTTCTTTTCAAGTAACTTATTCTATTTCAAATAACTATTGTAATTATTGACTCTACATAGTTAAAACTTCATTGTTAGTAAAAATGGTTTTTATTTATCATAGTTCAGCCATGGCTAGAATAAGAAGCCTTTAAAAAGCAAATACTTGGGCTCGGCTCCTGTGGCTCAACAGGCTAAGCCACCAGCCACATACACCTGAGCTGGCAGGTTTGAATCCAGCCCAGGCCTGCCAAACAACAATGACGGCTGCAACCAAAAAATGGCTGGGCATTGTGGCAGGCGCCTGTAGTCCCAGCTACTTGGGAGGTGGAGGCAAGAGACTCGCTTAAGCCCAGGAATTGGAGGTTGCTGTGAGCTGTGATGCAACAACACTCTATCCAGGGTGATGGCTTAAGGCTCTGTCTCAGAAAAAAAAAAAGAAAGCAAATATTTGTGTTCCTTAGTAAGTGTATTTGAATTATTCTTCCAATTGTTTTGTTTAAACTAAAACTGTCTATTTAACTCAAAAAAAGTTAACTTATAATTCTGTTTCTCCCTTAGCAAACTAAATAAAATAAATCTTTCTGTGATTGAGTATGTACCAGTGCTGTATGATCATTTTATTTATTTATTTATTTATTTATTTATTTGAGACAGGGTCTCATTATGTCACCCTTAGCAGAGTGCTGTGGCATCACAGCTCACAGCAACCTCCAACTGTTGGGCTTAAGTGATTCTTTTGCCTCAGCCTCCCAAGTAGCTGGGACTACAGGTGCCTGCCACAATGCCCAGCTATTTTTTATTGCAATTGTCATTGTTGTTTTAGCTGCCTGGGCTGGCTTCAAACCCACCAACCTCGGTATATGAGGCTGACACTGTAACCACTATGTTATGGACACTGAGCCTGATGATTTATTTTAAACATCTAAATAAATCTTTATATACCAACTACCTAGCAGTAATAGTTATCTTGCCGATCTTTTTTTTTTTATTTTGGTAAAGAATACAACAAAATTTGCCACCATAACTATTCTTAAGAGTATAGTACAATAATGGTGACTAAATACACATTTTGTAAAACTGAAATTCTATATACTTTTCCCTACTTTTTATTTTTGGCTAGAATATTACAGAGCAAATCACAGCTTATTTCCCAACTTAGATAAGGACTTTAAAAACCTATAGTATATCAATATCATATTAATGGAATAAATAATAACAATATAATTTAATGTCCAGTTTGTTCAGATTTCCTCAGTTGCCTAAAAACTGTCTTTTTATAGTTGGATGTTTGAGTTGGAATCCAGTTAAGAATCCCACCTTGTATTTGGTTAATTATGTGGGTCAATGCTTAACAATAACAGTAGAAGATCTGGGAGATTTTGTTAAGTGAATATTTACATCCTCTCCCAGTCTCATTAAAAGGAATTCTGATATGATTTTTTTTCTTATATGTTTTTAACATCTAAAAGTGTAATTCAGAAATTTCTTACTTTTTAAGTCATATATTTGCTTGAGTTCTTTTCTTTTAGTTAGTAATTAAAGATTATATAATACATGTTCATTTTAAAAAGATGAGAAAATGAAGACAAAATAAGAATTAAATAAATACCCATAATTCTACCTTTTAGACATTTACCAAGATTAACTTTTGGTATAAGTTTCTTTTGACTTTTTCTATGCTCATATACAGTGCACATAATGTTCATGTGTATTTGGTAGGGAAAAAACTATACACACTGGGTATGGAAAGGGAGGAGTAGTTGCAAACTTTAAAAATCCCAAGAGCAGCAAAGTGTTGATAATTTTTGAAGCTAAGTGATGAATATATAGGGGCTTATCATCTTATTTGATGTTTATATATGTTAGAAATTTTCCATGAAACATAGTCTAAAATCTATAGTGTGCTTACAGTGTGGCAGAAACTAGATTAAGCACTTTATAACACAGTGTTTCAGGATCAATACAGTCCAAACACAAGGTCGTTTCTGTTGCGAAGGCAAGGAATCATCTGCTACATTCCCTTTTGCTTAAATACTACTTTGTGTAAAGGAGATGTTCAGGGATATCTTAGAAAACATTAAGAATATTTGAAAAAAATTAAAATATTAAGCCAATGCATAGTTTAAAATATTTAGCTGTTACATGTAAATGGTATGTGAGAAAAGTGGAAGTTGCATTATGTATTTCCTTTCGAAATATTTTAAATTAACTGTAAGATATTCAAGTTAATTTTAAATCCACTGTTCAATTATGTGGGTATTTTGTATATATATTTGTAAGTGTATATTTTTTAAAACAGCATTTTTCCTATTACAACTGACAAAAGATAATCCTAACTCAAATGTTAATCTGTTGTTTTGGTAGCATTATTAGAGTTAATTGAGTTGTCTTAGACCTACTGTTTAGAAGTTTAAAGTGGCATAGACATACAACAGTGATAAGAGGATCTTACTGGGAGCTGTATCCTTGATAGGCTCTTCAAGCTGCTACCTAGTGGATATGCTGCCAGGCTGTGACCGGCAATAACACATTTGGAGTAGACAGGGATGGGAGCTTAGTGAGGGATTGATGCCTGTAGTGCCCATACCTTCATGGTGGGATCCACTGTTAAATAAAAAGCCCTGTTTTATATCACATCGTTTTCAGTAATTTTACTGTTTGGGTGAGTACCAGGAAACATGCCACAAATCCAGAAGAGAAGTTGAATTCAACCCCCAGTTCCCAGCCTTTTCCCTTCTCTGTCTCTCTTTCGCTGCTGCACACCGTTAACTTTTCTATTTCCTGATGTAAATTACCTCCTTAATTGTTTCTTTTAGCTATTTGCATTGTGATTTCTTTTGTTGAAATAAATCCAATAGAATAGTTAGAATGCTAAATGTTAGATTAATAAGAGGAATTTTGTGTATCTGGTTCAAAAATACTAGTGGTTAGTACAAAAAAAGTTTAAGAAGTAATCTTTAAAGTATCTTTAAAGCCAGAGTTAAGAGAAATAATAGTCATTTTATAAGTAGTTTAAATGATTATTTCTTTCTTAGTATTGGAAGAATATTCTTGAGATTAGTGTAGTCCTAGTAGTCACAGAATGTGAGTCACAGTTATAACTTAAAATTTTATAATAGTCATATTAAAAACATAAAAAGAAATGGGAAAAATTTTAATAATTTATCAATCCAGTATGTGAAAGATATTATCATTACAACATTTACACTCTTTTTTTTTTTAACTGAGTTTTTGAAAAAAAAAAATAAAACTTTTTTTAAGATAGTCTCACTTTGTCGTTCTTGGTAGAGTGCCATGGCATCAGAGCTCACAGCAACCTCCAACTCCTGGGCTCAAGCGATTGTCTTGCCTCAGCCTCCCAAGTAGCTGGGACTATAGGTGCCCACCACAACACCCTGCTATTTTTTAGAGATGGGGTCTCGCTCTTGCTCAGGCTGGTCCCAAACCTGTGAGCTCAGGCAGTCTACCTGCCTCGGCCTCCCAGAGTGCCAGGATTACAGGCATGAGCCACTGCACACGGTCGGGTTTTTGAAATCTTGTTATGTATTTTACACTTAGAGCACGTCTCAACTTAGACTAGCCATAGTTTAGGTGTGCAGTAGCCACGTGTGGCTACAGTGACTGCCATATTGTCAGTACAGGCAGGCGTAGTGTATTCATTGTAGTTAATGAAAATTTATAATTTGTTCTTGAGATAATTATGTACTTTCCACTATGTTTAAAGGTCATTGTAATTTTGCATGACTGAAATAGTAAATAGTAAAAGACGTCTATGTTCTTTTTTTTTTTTGAGATAGAGTCTTACTGTGTTGCTCTCGGTAGAGTACCGTGGCGTCACAGCAACTTTAAACTTTAAGTGATTCTCTTGTCTCAGCCTCCCAAGTAGCTGGGACTGCAGGCGTCTGCCACAATGCTCAGCTATTTTCTTATTGCAGCTGTCATTGTTGCTTGGCTGGCCAGGGCCGGGCTCGAACCCTCCAGACTCGGTGCATATGGCTGGTGCCGTAACCACTGTGCTACGGGTGCCAAGCTGATGTTTATGTTCTTCATTCTTCCAAAACTGAGAAACTGAGTTGATCATTTTGAAATAGCAAATCTAGACTCACTGGTTAAAATATAGCTTAATTAAATTATATAACTTTAATATTGAGTTTACTTTAAGATCATAGATTTGAGCTGCATACTATTAAGCAGCCATTGCAGTGTTAAGAAGATGCTGCTAGTATTTTGCAATTACATGTTGTCTTTCCTCCTAAGTGTGCGTTTGGATAGTGGTTTTCCAGCTGTGTTCTCTTAAGTCCCACGGCTGCTATACAGGTTACAGCAAGGTGGGAGAGGTTCAGCAAGCTGTGTCCCAGCCCTTTTCTCCTCCTCACTCTCACCTAATTTCTACATGTATTTATTCTGTGCAGGATTCTGTATGATATTTCCTCTTGGGAAAAAAAGTTTATATTGTATTTAGAAGTTTGTATATTTAGCATTTATTCTAGTGCTTCTAAACCTCTGGTATCCTTCTTTCATACTGTCATAGAGAGCTGTTAAACAAAATTTTGGCTTTTTACGTTGGAATCTTGATCAGTAATTTATATAAACAGTATTTGTCTCTTTGCTTCTCTCCTCCTACTCTCTCTCTAGTTTATGGACTTTTTTTTTATTATTTTGTATTAAATCATAACTTTGCACATTGATGCATGTATGGGGTTCAGGGTACTGCTTCAATACACAATGTGAAAAGTTTACATTGAACTAAGTAGCACATCCATCACAATTATACTCATTTCTTAATAGTTTTAAAATGTACCATTGCATCATGCACATTAGGTGAGGTCCCCCCACATACGCTCCCTCCTCCCATATCCCTCCTCCCCTCCCCTCTCTCTCCTCTTCCTTTCTGGACTGTAGTTATGTTTTGCCATTCTTATGAGTGTATAGGTGGTTATATATTGATTTCATAGTCGTATTGAGTACATTGGATACTTTTTTTCCATTCTTGAGATACTGTACTAAGAAGAGTATGTTCCAGCTCCATCCAGGTAAACATAAAAGATGTGAAGTATCCTTCTTTTTTTATGGCTACATAGTATTCCATAGTGTACATATACCACAATTTGTTAATCCATTCATGGGTTGATGGGCACTAGGGCTGTTTCCATGTCTTGGCTATTATGGATTAGGCTACAATAAACATTCTGGTGCAAATGTCTTTGTTGTAAAATAAAGACATTTGCACCAGTGTTTACCTGACTTTACCCAGAATATACCCCTGATCATCTGGGTATATACCTAGTAGAGGAATTGCAGGATCAGATGGTAGGTCTACTTTTAGTTCCTTGAGTGTTCTCCAAACTTCTTTACAAAAAGGTCATATTAGCTTGCTTTCCCACCAGCAGTGTAGAAGCATTCTCTTCTCTCCGCATCCATGCCAACATCTGTAGTTCTGGAATTTTGAGATGTGGGCTAATCTTACTGGAGTTAGATAATATTTCAAAGTGGTTTTCGTTTGCATTTCTCTGATGATTAAGGATGATGAACATTTTTTCATGGGTTTGTAGGCCATGCGCCTGTCTTCATCAGAGAAGTTTTTGTTCAAGTCTCTTGCCCACATAAAAATGGGATTATTTATTCTTTTCTTATTGGTTAGTTTGAGTTTTCTGTTGATTCTAGTTATCAGACCTTTTTTAGAAGCATAACCTGCAAAAATCTTCTCACATTCTGAAGGTTGTCTGTTTGCTTTACTTACTGTGCTCTTTCTTGGCTGTGTAAAAACTTTTTAGTTTGATCAGATCCCAGTAATGGATTTTTGGTGTTTCTTCAATTGCCTGGGGGGTCCTCCTCATAAAATACTCTCCCAGGCCAATTTCTTCAAGTGTTTTCCCTGCACTCTCCTGTAGTATTTTTGTTGTTGTTGTTGTTGGTAGAGATAGAGTCTCACTTTATCGCCCTCGGTGGAGTGCTGTGGTGTCACACAGCTCACAGCAACCTCCAACTCCTGGGCGTAGGTGATTCTCTTGCCTCAGCCTCCCGAGTAGCTGGGACTACAGGTGCCTGCCATAACACCCAGCTATTTTTCTGTTTTTGCAGTTCAGCCGAGGCCGGGTTTGAACTCGCCACCTTCGGTATATGGGGCCGGTGCCCTACTTGATGAGCCATAGGCGCAACCCTCTTCTAGCATTTTTATAGTTTCATGTCTTATCCATTGAGAATCAATTTTTGTGAATGGTGAAAGGTGGGGGTCCAGTTTTAGTCTTCTACAGTTTGCCAGCCAGTTCACCCAGCACCATTTATTAAATAGGGAGTCTTTCCCTCACTGAATATTTTTAATAGGCTTGTTGAAGATCAAATGATGATAAGCAGCTGGGTTCATCTCTTGGTTCTCTATTCTGTCCCATAAATCTACCTCTCTGTTTTTGTGCCAGTACCATGCTGTTTTGATCACTAGATTTATAATATAGACTGAAGTCTGGTAATGTGATACCTCCTGATTTATTCTTATTTCTGAGTAATGTATTTGCTATTTGAGGTTTTTTCTGATTCCATATAAAACGAAGTACTATTTTTTCAAGTTCTTTAAAGTATGACAATGGTGCTTTAATAGGGTGCATTAAATCTATAGATTGCTTTGGGTAGTGTGGACAGTTTAACAATGTTGATTCTACCCAGCCATGAGCACGGTATGTTTTTCCATTTGTTAACATCTTCAGCTATTTCTTTTCTCAGAGTTTCATAGTTCTCTTTAGAGAGCTCTTTCACATCCTTTGTTAGGTAAATTCACAGATATTTCATCTTCTTTGGCACTATTGTAAAAGGAATAGAGTACTTGATTGTTTTTTCAGCTTGACTATTGTTGGTGTATATAAAAGCTACTGACTTGTAAGTATTGATTTTATATCCTGAAGCACTTCTGTATTCCTTGATCACTTCTAAGAGTTCTAAAGTTGAGTCCCTGGGATTTTCCAGGTATAGGATCATGTCATCAGCAAAGAGTGAGAGTTTGATCTCCTCTGACCCTATTTGGAAACCCTTGATTGCCTTCTCTTGCCCGATTGCGATAGCTAAGACTTCCATTACTACGTTAAATAGTAGTGGAGATAGTGGGCATCCTTGTCTCGTTCCTGATCTGAGTGGAAATGTTTTCAATTTGACACCATTCAATATGATATTGGCTGTGGGTTTGCTGTAAATGGCCTCTATCAGTTTAAGAAATGTCCATTCTTTGCCTATTTTCTTAAGAATTCTGATCATGCAAGGATGCTGGATATTACCACAGACTTTTTCTGCGTCAATTGAGAAAATCATATGGTCTTTGTTTTTTATTTTATTGATGTGATGTATTATATTTATGGATTTGCATATGTTGAACCAACCCTGTAACCCTGGAATGAAGCCAACTTGATCATGGTGTATAATTTTTTTGATGTGTTGTTGAATCCTGTTTCCTAAAATCTTATTGAATATTTTTGCATCAAAATTCATGAATGGTATTGGTCTGTAATTTTCTTTGTTTGTTGGATCCTTTCCTGGTTTGGGTATCAGGATGATATTTGCTTCATAGAATGTGTTGGGAAGTATTCCTTCTTTTTCTATGCTTTGGAAAAAGTTGTATAATATAGGTAGTAGTTCCTCTTGAAAGGTTTGATAGAATTCAAATGTGAAGCCATCAGGTCCTGGACTTTTCTTTTCAGGGAGATTTCATATTGTTGATGCTATTTCAGTAGTTAATATAGGTCTATTCAAGGTTTCTAATTCTTTCTGGTTGTGTCTAGGAAGCTGGTGTGCTTCCAGGTATTGGTCCATTTCCTTCAGATTTTCATATTTCTGGAAATGGAGATTTTTGTAGTAATCATTGAAGATTTTTTGAATTTCTGAAGCGTCTGTTATTTCTCCTTTATCGTTTCTGATAGACGTTATTAGAGATTTTACTTTTCAATTTCTGCTTAGGTTGGCCACAGGTTTACCAATTTTATTAATCTTTTCAAAAAACCAACTTTTTGTTTTATTGTTCTTCTGAATGATCCTTTTGTTTTCAATTTCATTTAATTCTGCCCTAATTTTGGTTATTTCTTTTCTTCTGCTGGGTTTGAGGTTGGAATGTTCTTCCTTTTCCAGTTGCTTGAAATGATCCATTAAGTTGTTGGCTTCCTTTCTTTCTGTTTTCTTAATGAAGGCTTCCAATGCTATAAATTTCCCTCTTAGGACTGCCTTTGCAGTATCCCACAGGTTTTGATAATTTGTGTCTTTGTTATCATTTAGTTCCAACAATTTGGTGATTTCTTGCTTAATCTCGTCTTTGACCCAGCTATCATTCAGCCTAAGATTATTTAGTTTCCGTGACTTTCTTTGAGTATGAAGATCCCTGTTGCTGTTGAGTTCAATGTTTATTTATTGGTGACCCGAGAAGATACAAGGAATAATTTCTACACTATTAAATTTGCTGAGGTTAGACTTGTGTCCTAGGATATGATCTATTTTGGAGGATGACCTGTGGGCTAATGAGAAGAATGTATATTCAGTTTTATTAGGGTGAAATGTTCTGTAGAGGTCTGTAAAGTCCATTTGTTCTAGGGTCAGATTTAAGTCTAATATTTCTATGTTTAGTTTATTCTTGGAGGATTTATCCAAAACTGTCGAAGGAGTGTTGAAATCTCCAACTATTATTGTACAGGAAGATATCAAGTTGTTCATATCCATTAGGGTCTGCTTTATGAATTGAGGAGCATTCTGGTAGGGTGCATAAATGTTACTTATCGAACTCTCTTCATGTTGGGTGTTTCCCTTGACAAATATGTAGTGACCTTCCTTATCTTTGTTTATCTTTGTTGGTTTAAAGCCAATTGTATCCTCTACTAAAATTGCAACCCCTGCTTTTTTCTGGTTTCCATTTGCCTGTATTATACAAGTCCATCCCTTCACCCTGAGTCTATTTTTATCCTTTAAGGTAAGGTGAGATTCTTGTATACAGCAGATATCCGGTCTGAGTTTATGTATCCAGTCAGCCAGCCTGTGTCTCTTTAGAGGACAAGTTAAACTGTTGAAATTAATTGAGAGAATTGATAAGCCTGGTTGTGTTTTGGGTGTCATGATGTTCAGATGTCCAGTGGACAATTTTAATCCTGTCACCACTGTGGAATTTGTGTTTTGTTCAAAAAATTTCTGGGTGAGTTTACTTTGGAGGTAGGGTATTGCGCTGGTCGTTGTGGAGGATGGGTCTGAGAATATCCTGGAGAGCTGGTTTAGTTATGGCAAATTTCTTCAACATGTCTATGTCATTCAAGTATTTGATTTCGCCATCGCAAACGAAACTCAGTTTAGCTGGATACAGGATCCTGGGCTGGAAGTTGTTTTGTTTTAGGAGATTGAAGGTCGGTTGCCATCTTCTTCTGGTTTGAAATGTTTTGGCTGAGAGATCTGCAGTTATTCTGATATTTCTCCCTTTGTAGGTGATGCATTTCTTACATCTGGCTTCCTGCAGAATTTTCTCCTTCATCTTAACTTTGGCAAAGTTAATCACAGTGTGTCTAGGAGATGCTTTATTTGGATTGAGTCTTGCTAGGGTTCTGAAACTGTCTGC
>CAUYRH010133800.1:0-11411 GCA_963574655.1 Perodicticus potto
CTCTGTCTCAAAAAAAAGAAAAAAAGAAAGCATACCAAGAGGAAAGGACAAGGCAAAATTATTATTCTTAGATCTTATTTCTATATTTTTTAACCCAAAAAATGGAACTAAAAAACTCTCAGAAACAGTAGGAGAATCTATTAATGCTGTAATTTGGTAAAAGAGGTAAAAGCTATGTTGATTAGTAGCATGTAAGCACTCCAATTTGTACAAATAATCAATACAATGAATCCCATAATGGCGTAAATGTATGTATGATCTATGTACAAATGACTTAATAAAAAATAAATTAAAAAAAAAAACAGTAGGAGAATCTAGAAACACTGGTTAAAAAATAATAGTGGAGAAACTGGCAAAATTGAAATGTGGATTATAGATAAATAATACTGTATTGCATTAAGTTTTCTCAATTTGATAATAATACTGTAGTTATGTAAGAGTATGTTCTGGTTCTTAGAAATATGCACCTAAGTATTAGAGAATAATAGGGTATGATGTATAATATAAAAGTCTTATGTATTTATATGCCTAGGTGTATATGTATGTATATATGAGGTCTGACAATTAAGTTTGCAAATTCATCCTAGAAAAAGTGCTGCATAACTGCTGAATATCACTATGGTCACCTTTGAAGTACTCCTCTTCAGAAGCTATGCACTGATGCCAGTGCCTAGTCCACCTTTCAAAACAATTTTGGAACTCTTTTTCTGTAATGGCCATCAGAGCTTGTTATTCTATTATCCTTGATGTCCTGGATGTCATCAAAATATCTTCCTTTCAATATTTCCTTTATCTGAGGATAATGAAAAAAGTCACTGGGAGCCAGATCGGGTGAATTAGGAGGGTGTTTCATTAAACACCAGTTTATGTAATAACAGTTACAATTATTTCCTTATTGGCTAAAAACTCCCTCACAGACAGTGTCATGTAAGATGCTGTATTGTCATGATGCAAGAGCCATGAGTTATTTGTGAAAAGTTCAGATTATTTTTTTCTAACTTATTTCATGCAATCTTTTTAGCCCTTCCAAATAGTAAACTTAGTTAACTATTAACTAAATTTGGTTAACCAAGTGCTTTGTCCAGTTGGTATAAATTCATAATGAATTATCCCTATGATGTCAAACAAGGTTAGCAACATCATTTTGACTCTTGCTTTGGACTGATGGAAATTTTTCAATTGTGAAATTGGCTGACTTCCATTTTGCATTTTGATGATTTGTTTCAGGATCATATAGGGACACTCATGTTTCATCACCAGTGATAACATGGCCCAAAACATCATTTTGCCTCTCCCAAAGGTCTTGGCAAACTCTGACTTTCCTCTGCTTTTGTTCATGGGTAAGCTCCTTTGGGACTGTTTTGTTGGGAGTTGATTTTGCACACAACTTTCTCATGCAAAGATTTTCAGTGAAGATTTTCCTGTTTCTCTATCAGTGTTTATTTGGTCTGCTATGCTTCTCACAGTCAGCCAATGATTTTGATACACAATTCAATAAATTTTTGCCATGGTTTTGTCAGTTCTGCTCATTACTGGCTGCACTGATCTCTCTTCCTCAGTGATGTTTTCTGTCCCCTCAGAAAAACATTTAACCCATTTGTACACTGCTATTTTCTTTATGGCATTATACCCATAAACTAGGACTAACATGACCCTGATTTCACTTCTACTCTTGCCAAGTTTAACAAGAAATTTACAAATGTTCGTTCATTACTTTAATTCAAGCTCTGACATTATCATGACAGCACACAAAAACATACAATAGCAATAATGAATGTCACCCAGCAAGAGACTGCCACATGACCACAACTGTGAGACACTGATATACTAAGGTTATGAAACCTTACCAAGTCATTTGTATACTGATGGAACGTAAGTGCACAGTGTCAAATTCATGAATTTCATTGTCAGACCTTGTATAAAGAGGGAGAAGTAATGATTTAGTCATAAAAAAATGTAATAAGGGATGACTCCTTGGTTCTATTTTTACAGCTTTTCTATAGGTATGAAATTATTTTAAAACAAAAGGTTTTAAAAGTTTAATAAATTGAAGACAAAAATTAATACCTTTCATATATATTTAAGCATTAACGTGTTAGAAAATATAAGAGATGATTTCACTTGTAATCATTATAAAAGACAGAAAATACCAACTTATGTAACTAATAAGAAATATATACATATAAGAAGAGAGCTTAAAAATTCTGCTGACACATTAAAAAAAGATAAATAAAAAGAAGAACCTTGTTCTTTTTTTGTTTATACAAAATTATGTTAAATTATACAAAATTATTATAACAAAATGTATTTTAAGAAAATATAATTTACATATACACACACCCCCACAAGAAATAAAAAATGGTAATAGTAGTTAACTTTTACAGAGTTGGCATTTCAAGTTAGAGGGGTACTGATGAACACATGTAGTTTATTTTATTAATTTTTTTCTGTATTTTCTAAATTTTCTATAATGAATTCCTTATAACAGAAAAAAATGTTATTTCAAAAAACACCCACATACTTTCCAAGGAGACTAAGTCTAAAATGTTTATACTTATTCATTTTCATCCTCATTGTCAAAAGAAAGAAGGCTACTGTTTTTGGTCTGCTTTTGTGAGTTCTTTTTAACTGAGTCCTGATTTATTTCATCTTCATTTATCTTCTTCTTTTTTGAGGTTGCTGTTAAACCTGCATATTTTTTATCTGAGGGACGCTTGACTGGTTTTCGATACATTATTCTTCCATTTGCTGGAGCTGGTTCTTCCTCTGTTTTGACAGCCTTTATTTCTGCTTTAATTTTCATGACTTCTTCAGCTGACAGGTCTTTTTTTAAAACCACCACTTGGGGCTGTTCATCTTCTTTGTCACTGTGATCACCATCTTCATCTGGGAGCTGAGGCTGGATTCTCTTGGTCTCTATGGTGGGCCCTTCCCTGTAGCCGACCCACTCCTTGAAGCGGGCCAGAAACGGCCGGCTCCACAGGCCACACGTACGACACCTGGTTCCGCTTGCTCTGGGAAGAACCTTGTTCTTGAAGAAAGATTTGCATTGTGGAAAACTTTTCCCTAAAATTACTCTACAAATGCATGAGATCTCAATCAAAAACAGATTTTCTTAATTTGTTAATTGTTACTGTTTTATTTTGTTTTGCTTCATAGGGCTGGAAGGTAACTATGTGAATATTACAAAATGACTGGCCAAGAAAATTCTGAAAAATAAAAAGCAAATAGTGGATAGAGTGGCAGGATTCTGTTCTATATAACATGAAAGCGTGTTAGGAAGCTGTTGAAATTAAATTCATTTGGCACTGGCATAGGAACCAATAGATATATTGAGGAAACAGAATAGAGGGTTTAGATGTAGAAGCCCACATGATAGGAATATGGGACAGATATATTATAAAGATGACATCTCAAAAAGGACTAAGCAATAAATAGTGAAAAATACAAAATACAAAATTAGATCCCTATAACATTGTATCCATTAAGTAAGTATAGCTTTCTACATGTAATATAATAATAATGAATTAAAAGTTTAAACACTGAAGAAAAGGAAAAGGAATGACAATGGATAAGGGACATGAACAAGCAGTGCACAGGGGAAAAAATATACTGGGTGTGTATGTTGAATCCAGTCCTATCAAATTAAAACTTCAATGTATGAATTTGGGGAGAATATAATTCAGTCTGTAACACCTCCAGTGGTGAATTTGACCATACACTGGAAGGGGAAATAATATCAGATCTCTATAAAACTTCTCCAAAAATTGAAGATGAGAAAATATTTCCCAAATTGTTTTAATGAGGTCACTATTAAATTGATATCCAAATCAAAGACATTATAAGAACAGAAAACTAGATGAATAACCTTCATGAACATAGATATAAAAGTTCTAAACAAAATTTATGAAGTTCAGGCGGCACCTGCGACTCAAGGGGGTAGGGTGCCGGCCCCATATGCCGGAAGTAACGAGTTCAAGCCCAGCCCTGGCCAAAAACAGCAAAAGAAAAAAAAAAATTTATAAAGTTCAACATTATAGAATGAATCATGACCAGATGGTGTTTATCCCAGGAATGTGAGTTTGAGTTATATTTGTTTTTGTTTTTGTTTTTTTTTTTGAGACAGAGTCTCACCTTTGTTGCCCTCAGTAAAGTGCCATGGCGTCACAGCTCATAGCAACCTCCAGTTCTTGGGCTTAGGTGATTCTGCTGCCTCAGCCTCCTGAGTAGCTGGGATTACAGGCCTACAGGTGACCGCCACAAGGCCCGGCTATTTTTGTTGTTGTTGTTGCAGTTTGGCCAGGGCCAGGTTCGAACCACAACCTTTGTTATATGGGGCTGGTGCCCTATTCATTGAACCACAGGCACTGCCTCGTTTGTCTTATATTTGAAAGCCAATCATTATAATTCACTACAATAACAAGCTAAAAATTAAAAAAAAAAAAAAGAAAGAGAAGATCATCTCAGTAGTTGCAGAGAAAGCATTTGACAATACCTAACATCTATTCCTAGTAAAAACTCAGCAAACTAGGAATAGAGGGGGAAATTCCTCAACCTGAAAAAGGGCATCTGCAAAAAACATAAAGCTCTTATATTTAATTGTGAAAGACTTAAAGAAAGCTTTCCCTCAAGATCAATTACAGTGGCAGGTGCATCTGGCACAGCCAGATTTGGAGTAAAACCTACTGCTTCTTGGTAAGCATACAACTTATTTGGTAGGAGAAGAATGCTTTGTAATCTAGTGTGTAGCAAGGTAGGCTAAAATGTTAAGGAATTTGATTTGTTTTTTAGCTGGACTGAATAGAGGTAGTCAAAAGGCAACGTACTTAAATTGTAGTCCATCAAGAACGCAGGTGTAGGGGCAGCACCTGTGGCTCAAAGAAGTAGGGCACCGGCCCCATATACTGGATGTGGCAAGTTCAAACCCAGCCCCGGCCAAAAACTGCAAAGAAAAAAGAAAAGAATGAAGGTGTAGTACTCAGTTTCCTTTGTGTGGTTTTAGGATGGGGTAGCTTAACTAGATCAAAATTGGAAAACCTGTTATTAAAGCTGTTCTGAAATGCAGAAAATCCAAATGAGTGTTGTCTCCAAAATTGACAGAATTTGAGGAAAAATACTCATCTAAATGAGATGCTTCAGAGTTTTAGGAGACATGGTGGAGAACTGATACTTAGTATTCATCATCTGGAAAATTATATATTTGTCTTTTGAGACAAGGTCTTGCTCTATTGCCCAATCTAGAGTCCAGTGGTATTATCATAGCTCACTGCAATGTCAAACTCCTGAGCCCCAATGACCCTCCTGCCTCAGCCTTCTGAGCAGCTGAACTACAGGCAAGTGGCACTACACTCAGCTAATTTTTCTATTTCTTAGAGAGATGGGGTCTCCCTGTTGCTCAGGCTGGTCTTGAACTCCTGGCCTCAAACAGTCCCTCTGCCTTGGCCTTCCAAAGTGCTAGGATTACAGGTGTGAGCCACCAGTCCCAGGAAAAGTATTTTAATTGTGTATTTTCTGGCTTAGCAAATCAAAACTATTACACAGATCAAGGCTGTGACTCTTGTTTTACTGTCAATATAGTTATTTTTAGCAAAGAAAGAAAATCTAACATTCCTTTTTCTGAACTCACTGGAATTAGTTGTCCTTCCTTCTTCCCTCTGTCCTTGCCTCCCTCCCTCCCTTTCTTCATCTTCTTCTTTTTTTTTTTTTTTGAGGCAAGGGCCTCATTCTGTAACAGCTATCCTCCGCCTCCCCCACCCCACTAGAGAGCAGTGGCATTGTCATACCTCACTGGTACATCAGACTCCTGGGCTCAAGTGATCGTGCTGTGTCAGCCTCCCAAGTTGCTGGGACTATAAGCGTGAGCCACTGGGCCCAGCCTGGTTGTAGCTTTCTTGTGTGCCTCTGTGATTTTTCTCCTCATGGTTTAAGACATGGTGTTATAATATTTTATCAAATTTGATGGTACACGGTTCTAGATGTAAATAATCCTTTTTACCAAACTTTAAGAAAATTGTCTCCTCATATATGCACTTTTCCTAGGTTTCAATTGACATATACTGGTTATCATAATTTATAACGAACTACAAATATTTTTAAACTAATGACGTGCGTCTCTTTTTTCTTTTTATATGTAAATAGCATTGTTGGGTTAATGTAATCTTTTGTAATAAATGCACCTCACTTCCAGACTGTTGATTAAATTAATCCTAATATCTACATTGATGAAGTTTATAGCTTCAAGTCTATAGTTTCTATTATTCCTGATATTCCAATAAGGATTTTTTTTCTTTTGTTCATTCCCTTATTCCAGAAAAAATGAAGATGAATAAAATACCTCTTTGTAACATTAACCGGAGAAATGTTTTTGGGGAAAACTTACTGTATAAGGCTGCTCTGCACGATGATACTGATCTTGTACGTCATTATATAAAAAAAGGTGGAAATGTTAATCAACCAAGTTATGCTGGTAAGTTTAACCACTGACAGTTATCTTAAAAGTAGTTTATAGTTTCAGCTGAATCACTCCTATGAAAGTATAGCAGTGTGGCCCTGAGGCAAATCCTAAACAGAAGGCTTTCAGGTAATTTTCTTATTAAGTATTAATTTTCTTATTAAGCTATTCACCATTATCTTCTTGGGATGAGGGTAAGGTGAGAGGAGTAGACAGCAAGAGAGGAACATTTTATTTCTTCTTGACAAATTATGACAGGTAGGTCACTTGCAGTTCCATACTGAAGGATGGCTCCTGGAGATGGCTTTGCATGGTCATTGTTACTAAGAGACTCAACCGTAAATGGAGGTGAACTGAAGTCAAAAGCTGGAAGAAGCTGATGGTACACAACTATAGGAGAAAATTTATAATGAAATGATAGAGTAGTGGCCAGGGGCATGGAGAGAATAGAGTATGGAAGAGCAGAAGGTGGAAAGAGCAGTCTTTTTGCAAGACTAGGTCTCTGGTGCAATCTTCCTTGTGGGGAGAATAGGACGACATGTTCTCTTGGAGAGCAATGATTACTTAAAGGTAGTTAAGTACTTAATGCAAAGAACAATGCTGGGCTAGCCTGGCTGGTACTTATGGATGTCCATATTTTTCCTATTATTTCTAGACTTGCTTAGTTTATGAAATAGTGCAAAAAGTCTTATGCACAGAAGTGGCACAGCAAAATTCATGGACAAGCAGGTGATTACAAGTACATCCCCAGTAATTGATTTATCAAGGTCTAGGTTTACACCATAATCAGCGTGTTATTTTAAATCTCACATGCAGGTCAGCCATCATGGTCCTATAACCCTCAATCTTGGATTCTTATTTGCTAGCCAAAGCACGCAGTCTTTTGATTTCAAGTGATATGTGGTTCTTTCTGTTTGTACTCTTTGTCAGTTTAATTTAAATGCAGCCAATTTTGACTTTATGGATTTCCCAACATCTCTTAATACGTTTTTTATTGAACATTTTATTTTCTGTGCCAGCATTAAGGTTTGCAATGGCTGTGTTACCAGATGAAGAAGGTCTGGCCGCCTGTCACTATCAGCCAATTTCAGAGATGGGGATTAGGTCCAATAAGCTTTATTGTCAGAAAGCCAGCAGTTCTGGAGAACAGCAAGTGTGGTCTCTCAATTCTGTTCTGCCTCAGTTACAATTCTAATAATTTTTATAATGAAATACAGCAAACAAACATAGAAAATTTAATTTTATCTGATAGAAAACAACATCAGAATTGTCTTCACTCTAACGTTGTGACATGTCTTAACAACATAAAAGTAACCTTTGGTCCAGGTAGAGTGTGGCTCATGTCTGTAATCCTAGAACTCTGAGAGACCAAGGTGGATTGCTTGAGATCAGGAGTTCAAGACTAGCCTGAGCAAGAGTGAGACACCATCTCTACTAAAAATAGAAGAATTAGCAGGATGTCTTGGTGGGTGCCTATAGTCTCAGCTACTAGGGAGGCTGAGGAAAGAAGATCACTTGAGCCCAAGAGTTTGAGGTTGCTGTGAGGTGTGATCTCATGGCACTGTACTCAGGGCAACATAGACTCTGTCTCAAAATAAATAAATAAATAAAAGTAAGTAAAAGTAATCTTCACCTTAACAATATAGTAATAAAAATAACCTTTATACCCTAACAAAATATCTAAGAGAATCATCAAAGAAAACAACATCAAAATTGTTTTTATAAACTTTTGCTTTAACAATATAACAATACTCAATTGTTCATGTGTGACTACCTCCCCCACAGTCTTTTGAAATAAACATCCTCACAATCATGGTGAAACCTTAACTAAATAATTGTGGAAGGTATGTGGGGAAGGCTAAGCAGACTATGTCAGCTGTATTGCTTCAATTTAGCTTCTCAGTCTCCATCTTGTAGGCCATTTTATGACTTTAGCTGTGCCCTGCTTGTTTTTAGCCAGTTTCCTAACTTCCCCAGGCACTTCTGTGACTTTCATGAATTCTTTATCACATTTCCCTTGATTTTGAACTCTTGTTTTCTACTTTTCCTTCTCAGTTTGCAGCTTAGCTCTCTCTTTATTTCTGGGTACCATGTCCCACAGAATTACAGAAGGCAGTGTTTCCACAGGGTTGTCTGCAAACCATTTTCAACAGCCTCACCTGCAATGTGCATTTAAAATACAGCTATCACTTCACCTCCCTGAACACATTCTTTTTCTCTCTCCCTCTAATCCCCCCCATCCACAACTATTGGCAAGAGATACATGGTCTCCATTTAACATGTCAGTTCAATTCAGTGTGCTTTTACAGTATGCCTCCTATGTGTCAGGTGCTGTGAAACTAAAAGGATTAATAATTTCTGCTAAGAAGATTTAAATACATTTATTTTGTGATTTTTTTTGAGACAGACTCTCACTTTGTCACCCTTGCTAGAGTGCCATGGCATCACACAGCTCACAGCAACCTCCAGCTCTTGGGTTTAGGTGATTCTCTGGCCTCAGCTACAGGCGCCCGCCACAACGCCCGGCTATTTTTTTGTTGCAGTTTGGCCCGGGCAGGGTTCAAACCTGTCACCCTTGGTATATGGGGCTGGCGCCCCACACACTGAGCCACAGGCGCCGCCTTATTTTGCGATATTTTAGAAAAGAAAAGGCTAAGTGCCTTATGAGAAAGGAACAAAATGTTGAGAAAATAGCCCAATTTTTTTTTATAAGTAACACTTACATTTTCTTATATTTTTGTTTTTGATGAAAAAGCCAATTGTAGTAATTCTTTATCTATTACAAAACAAAGTTGACAACCAGGAAGTAGACTCAAAAACTCTCAAAACTCAAAGTGGATTTCATGAAGCCTCTTTGCTAAAACCCTCTCAGATCAAAGCCTTGAGCTTTATTTTGTGATGAATTATCTCTGATTCCTAAGCATCTAACAAGTTAGAACTGAAAAGAACAGTTGGCACAGGCCAATATATTGATAATAGCAAGAAGTTTAAGTCAACAGAAAGGCAAAAAACAGATTCCAAAAAATGGCAGGCAGAATTGTTGAGGACTATATATAATGAAGGAGAGAGTGTGTTTCGTCTTTCACTAAGAGGTGACAATTA
Organism: Perodicticus potto; assembly: GCA_963574655.1. Classification (NCBI taxonomy): domain Eukaryota; kingdom Metazoa; phylum Chordata; class Mammalia; order Primates; family Lorisidae; genus Perodicticus; species Perodicticus potto. Next base: position 9,554 of record CAUYRH010133800.1, read on the forward strand.
CTGCATTAGACCACATAACAAATATTATCTTGAATCTTTTAAAACTGTGTTAAATTATGTTCTTTTTATAGGAAATTTATAATTTTAATCATTTAAAAAGAGATTTCCTCTACATTATATTAAAACAAAAAAAGCATTGCTTAGGATCTTCAAACCTGAGATTTGAGAGATAATAATAATAAATCTCTTATAAAAATGTGTTTCCTGGCTGGGTGCAGCGGCTCACACCTGTAATCCTAACACTCTGGGAGGCTGAGGCAGGTGGATTGCCTGAGCTCACAAGTTTGAGACCAGCCTGAGCAAGAGCAAGATCCTATCTCTAAAAAAAATAAAAAATAGCTAGGCATTGTGGTTGGTACCTGTATACTAGGTACTTGGGAGGCTGAGGCAAGAGAATCACTTGAGCCCAAGAGTTTGAGTTTGCTGTGAGTTATGACACCATGGCACTCTGCTAAGGGAGACAAAGTAAGACTCTGTCTCAAACCCCCACCCCCATCCCCCAAAACTGTGTTTCTTATTTATTTTGGAGGAGTGGTTTTACAACACAGAAGTAGTCAACCTTTGGGGAAGGGAAGTTCTGTTACATTTAATTTCTTTTCTGTAATCTGTAGCCATTTATGTGATCTGCAGTGGCTCTCTTTGCAGAATAAAGTTCCTTCTGACTTTATTGACACTGGGAGCTTCTTGGAACCCTGCTACTGGTAACTGTTCAACACGTGCTTACATCTCACTTAAAGAAGCATTCAGTCTTTTTTCTGGAATTAGATAATATTTATTTTTTACCTTTTTTTTTTTTTCGAGACACAGTCTCACTCTGTTGCCCTGGGTAGAGTGCTGGTGGTATCACAGCTCACAACAACCTCGAAATCTTGGGCTTATGTGATTCTCTTGCCTCAGCCTCCCAAGTAGCTAGAACTACAGGCACCCGCCATAGCACCCGGCTATTTTTTTTTGTTGTAATTGTCATTGTTGTTTTAGCAGGCCTGGGCTGGGTTTGAACCCCGCCAGCTGTAGTGTATGTGGCTGGCACCATAGCCACTGAGCTACAGGTGCCAAGCCTATTTTTTACTTTTAATTAAAACAATAATTATGCATATTTATGGAGTACAGTATGATGTTTTGATACATGTATATATTATATAATGATCCAATCTGCATTATTAGTATATTATTCACCTCAAACATTTATCATTTATTTGTGGTGGGAATCCTTTCTTCTAATTATTTTGAGGTATACAGTACCTTGTTGAAACTAGTCACTCGGCTAGGTGCCTGTGGCTCAAAGGGCTAAGGGGCCAGCCACGTACACCTGAGCTGGTGGGTTCGAATCCAGCCCGGGCCCGCCAAACAACAATACGGCTGCAACCAAAAAAAAAAAAATGTCCGGGCTTTGTGGCCGGCGCCTGTAGTCCCAGCTACTTGGGAGGCGGAGGCAAGAGACTCGCTTGAGCCCAAGAATTGGAGGTTGCTGTGAGCCATGATGCCACAGCACTCTATCCAGGGTGACAGCTTGAGGCTCTGTCTCAAAAAAAAAAAAAAGAAAGAAAGAAAGAAACTAGTCACTCTACTGTATAATGGAACACAAGCACTAATTCTTTTTTTGTAATTGTAATTTTGTATCAGTTGACCATCCCTTCCTGATTCCCCCTCCCTTGCCAGGTTGTAGTAACCACTGTTCTGTTCATGATTTCTTTTCTTTTTTTAATTTCAAAGTATTAAGGGTTGTGTACTATTTTTTTTTATTAAATCATAGCTGTGTACATTAATGCAATCATGTGGTACAATGTGCTGATTTTATATACAATTTGAAATATTTTCATCAAACTGGTTAACATAGCCTTCACGGCATTTTCTTAGT